>PISX010010092.1:0-72112 GCA_004024625.1 Mellivora capensis
CATCGGGCTCTCTGCTCAGCGGGGAAACTGCTTCCACCTTTCTCTCTGCCTACTTGTGATCTATCTCTCTGTCAAATAAATAAATAAAAGTCTTAAAAAAGATGAGTATTGCCCCAAGTTTATTTTTTTAAGGTTTTATTTATTTATTTTGAGAGAGAGAGAGAGAGAGTGAGCATGAGTGGGGGAGAGGCAGAGGGAGAAGGAGAAGCAGGCTCCCCACTGAGCAGGGAGTCCAATGTGGGGCTCGATCCCAGGACCCTGAGATCATGACCTGGGCAGAAGGCAGACACTTAACTGACTGAGCCACCCAGGTGCCCCTTGCCCTAAGTTTCTATACAACCTTTATGGTATTTAAAAAAAATTAATTTATTTATTTGACCCACAGAGATCACAAATAGGCAGAGAGGCAGGCGGGGGCGGGGCGGGGGGAAGCAGGCTCCCCACTGAGCAGAGAGCCCAATGTGGGGCTCAATCCCAGAACCCTGAGATCATGACCTGAGCTGAAGGCAGAGGCTTAACCCACTGAGCCACTCAGGCGTCCCCCCTTTTTTAAAAGATGTTATGTATTTATTTATTTGAGAGGAGAGAGCAAGCATGCACACATGAGAGTGGGGGAGGGGGAGGCAGAGAGCAGGACAGGTACCCGGGAGCTACTGCGAATGCCGCGCTTGGCAGCTGCTGAGGCTCCTTCCAGCATCCATTTCTCAGCTTTTCTAGAAAAACCGCATGGGGGTCTCACCCTCCGTCATGTGGGTCCTTCACGGATCACCTCTGAAATGACGCCTCCCTGGTCTGCGCGCTCCGATCTGGGACGCTGTGGTGTGTCTGGGCCTGGAAGCCCGGGCGCTCCCCGGCGGCCTCCTGCTCCCCTCAGCTGTCACCTCCTTGCCAGTTACAAGCAGATGAGCGCGAGGCCAAGTAGGTACACTTAGTGTTGGAGTCAGTCAGTGCAACCAAATAAACGTGACGTATTTAATGGGGGCTTCTACTTGTCCTGCTCTGGCGTGTTTCCTCATGGATAATAGTAAGCAACAAACTCAAGTCCCTGCCAGACACGGCTGGTGACCCAGACAGGGACTGGCAAACCAGGCCTGAGCCCTGCAAGCAGGAAGCCCCGTCTGTCCCCCGCGCCTGCAATGGGCCTGCTTCACCACTAGAAGGCAAAGGTGCCGCGTTTCTGCCTCGTTTCTTTTCTGGGAGCTGGAAGCTCTGGGAGAAGGTGCTAGAGAACAGAGGGTTCCTAGGCCCCTGGAGTCCTAAAGCGGGTGGGGGGCAGGGAAGGAAGCCACTAAGGTGGGAAAAGAAGGAGGACGACATGAACCGACAGTTTCGGGTGCCCTGGATTCTGTGTTAGCCACTGCGCACACCGAACTTGCTGGATCCTTTCAGCTGCCCGACTGGCAGAGGAGGAAACAGAATCAGGGGGACAGAGCACCCTGCCCAGGACAACGGAGCTAACTCCAGGGGAGCACGGATGGAAGCAGAGGCTGTCGATGCCCAAGCCCGGGCTTTAAGGCGCGAATCAGAGCAGCGAGGGAAGGCTGGGGTTCGTTTATAGGAACGACCAGCTCTGTTCTTACCACCTGGGCTCCAGCCACAGCGGGTCTGGGGGCTTCACGCTTCTGCCTCCAGAAACAGTCTTCGGAAGTCTGGCAGGCTCCTTTCCTTCCCGAAATTGAAATACTCCAATGTCCTTCTAGGCTCAGGCCTTGAATCCTAAAAGACGGCCACAGACACCCTAGTCTAGGGCTCCAGGCATGGGTGTGAGCAGCAGCCCAAGCCAGGCCAATCGGCTTGTTCCAAGCCCCCACACGTCCAGCATCACCCATTTTGGTCCAAATTGTATTGGTCTGTTTTTATTCGGTTGTGTATATTGTTTTGAAGAACACATCGCGGGCAGTTCCACTCCTGGGTACCTGCACAGCATTGAAAACAGAGACTGAACAAGTACTAACAAAGCTCACAGCAGCATTGTTCACAGCAGCCCAGTGCTGGAGTCGACCCACGTGTCCGCTCACCGAGGAACGCATGAATGAAATGCATATCCATCCAATGCAGTATATTTTTTTCAAAGCAATATATTTTTTAAAGGTTTATTTATTTACTTGAGAGAAAGAGCACGAGCACAGAGGGAGAAGGAGAAGCAGACTCCTTTGGTCTGGGAACCCAATGGTGGACTCGATCCCAGGACTGTGGGACCATGATCTGGGCCAAAGGCAGATGCCTAACTGACTGAGCCACCCAGGCGATCCCATAAATATAATATTATTCAGGCTTAACAGGGACAGAAATCCTAGCACATGCTGTAACATGGATGAACCTTGAAGACATTATGCTAAGTGAAATAGGCCAGTCACAAAAAGACAAATATATGGTTTCCCCAATAGGAGATAGGGGAAATCAAATTCTTAGAGACAGAAAGTAAGAATAGTGGTTACCAGGGACTGAGATGGAGGGAAAAATGGAAAACTGGTGTCTAATGGGTACAGAGTTTCAGCTGGGGATGATGGGAAGGCTCTGCAAATGGATGGTGATGATGATTGCACAATGTCAATTGTTTAATGTTACAGAACTACACTTTTCTTTTTTTAAAGATTTTATTTATTTATTTGACAGAGATCATAAGCAGACAGAGAGGCAGGTGGGGGGTGGGGAGTAGGCTCTCCGCAGAGTAGAGAGCCCGATGCGGGGCTCGATCCCAGGACCCTGAGATCACGACCTGAGCCAAAGGCAGAGGCTTAACCCACTGAGCCACCCAGGTGCCCTCTCCCTTGCTGTTTTGCTTGGAGCTGACAGAGAGGCTTCCATTGTCCCCTGGTTCTCTATTTCAACTCAGCATTAGTGATTTTAGATAGAAGGTTCTGGATAAGGTTTGCCTGAAGGAAGTTGGTGTCATTTAAAAAAAGTTTCTCCTTCTCCTTCTTCCTCTTGTTCTTTCTCTTCTTCTTCTTCTTCTCCTTTTCCCTTTCCCTCTCTGTCGTCATCCTCTTCTTCTTTCTTCCTCTTCTTCTTCTTCTTTCTCCTCCTCCTCCACCTTTTTCTTTCCTTTTTAAGTCTTTTTAAGCAGCATCATCTTGGAGGCTCGGGATCCCTCTTCCGTTACGCCTGACTCCCCCACTGCTCCCTCCATTCCCTCTCCTCCACCATCATTTTACCGACAAGCGTGCTCGAAGGTGCACACCCCAACAAAACCTTTCCCTTGATCCTGCACCCCCTTCAGGGGGTCACCTAACTCTCTTCTCCTTACAGGGACCCTGCTCTCCTCTGCACCCTCTGTCCCGCCGCTTTCTCCATCACTTGCTTCTTCTCCTCTGCTGCCTACAGATGGGGCCACGAGGTTCTGCCTTCAGCCCTCTGGTCAGACACGACAGGTTACCCTCTCCCGCTGAAGGGCTAGCTCTCAAAGGTAGCCCGGACCTGCTCTAGCAAGCCCCATGTTGGCCTCACTGCATCCTGAGCTAAACCTTCCCTTTCACCTCCCGCTCCAGCCCATTCTTCCGGGCTTCCTGTCCCTGTAGTCAGCAGCCCCAGCACTCTGTCTCCTGGGCTTGAAGCCCTGGGCTTATCTATGGCTCCCTCCTCCCACCGGACACCAGTCAGTCGCCAAGCCCCACCCGTTTCTGCCCCTGCAGCCCTCCTAAGGTCTTTTCCTTTCTGTTGACACCCAGCCCCATCCAGCTCTCTTGGCCCCTCCCTGGCACAGATGCTCCTTCTTGTCTTCCCTGCTCTGACTGTCGCCAAGGTCCTGTTGCCGTGCACTCTGCGTCATTCTGAAGCACAGCCAGGCCAGCCATTGGAGTTGTGACCCCCTTCTGGCTCCAATCCCCTTTCCCCCCAAATCTCTGGCTGCCCTCACTCCGTGAGCTCTGGCCCAGCCTCACTGAGTGCTCAGTGCTGCCCACGTGCCCCAGGGTCCTTCCCCCACCTCTGCTTTTTTGGCTTCCACTGGCTTCTCAGCCCGAAACCCCTCCCCAAGGGTCATCTCTGACAAAACCCATCCTTTAAGGCCCAGTGCCAGGGACCCTTCTGGCTGGACATGATCTTTTCCTCCTGCTGACTTTGGTAGCGGTAGTTTGTCGCCCTGGTAAATATTCTGCCCTGCAGCCTAAACCTCTCTCTCTGTCTCTGTGTGTCTCTCCCTCCCCCCCACCTCCCCCAAGCTCCTTGCAAGCTCCTTGCAGCACAACCCTATCGTAGTCATCTCTGTATCCTCTTGAGTGTCTTATGCAAAGTAGATGCTCAAAAATGCGGTTACTTTGACAGAAAACAATGTCACATTCAGATGGGGGCGGTGGTGAGGTGATGTCACTTCTGTCAGTGCCTCTTGTTTCCGGTAGCAAAACGTCTTGGTCAGGTCACTTCTTGGGCCATGTGGTTGTGTTGTTTTCAGGTCTCCTGCCAGAACCATCTTGCCAGAGAGACAGGGTCTCTCACAATTGCTTTGTTATACTTTCTTCCCGAGTTACCCTCTTGGATGGGGCTCTAGGTGGCCTGGGTACTCTTTCCTAGCTAAGGGACTCCAGTCGGCCCCTCTAGGTCACTGGGGGGTCTCTTGGATGCTCCCAGGAGAGGCCTCGGCCTGCGTCCAGGCTCCTACTGCTTGGAGGACCCGAGGGCACCCCCAGAGTGCATGTGGTGGGCTTTCCTGTTCTCTTGCTCCCACAGAAACACCTGATTAGTCACCAGAGTAAAGAGCAGAGATAATGGCTTTATGGGGTTTTTTTTAGGATTTTACTTATTTATTTGAGAGAGTGGGGGAGGGTCAGAGGGAGAAGCAGACTCCCAGCCGAGCAGATAGCCTGATGCGGACCTGATCCTCGGACTCCAGGATCATGACCTGAGTGGAAGGCAGTGGCCTGAGCCACCCAGGCGTCCAATAATGGGGTTTAAAAACACTTTACTATAAAGGCAACCTATAAGAAATAAGAAAAACCTTCACCATGATCTCAGCTCTTTTACACAACTATTTTCATATTTGCATGTTTCTTTCTAGCTGTGTCCATATGCAGTCTATTTTTATGGAGTTGCTGTAATATGAGATAGATATATGGATATATATAGCCTTTTCCACTAATGTGAAATCACGAACACTTTCCTGTGATTTTACACCTTTCATAATAGCTCTTGTAATGGCTATCAGATATTGCCTACACAATAACTTATTTATGCTTTTTATTAGATATTTAGGGTGTTTCTGATTTTTTTTTTACATTGGAGTTGATGCATATAGCTTTTATAATATGTTTAATTATTTCCTTAGGATAAATTCCCAAGAATGGGCTGACGAAGTCAAAGGACAAACATTTTCATGACTTTCAATTCTTATTCCCCTATTGGATTCCAAAATCCAATTGTACTGACCTACAGATCACAGCACTTCAGTGGTAACATAGTTCATGCTATTGCTAAGGCCTACTCAGATTCAACAATATTTGAATGCATGAGCCGGGGGAGGGGCAGAGGGTGACGGAGAGGATCCCAAGGAAACTCCCAAATGAGCGTGGAGTCCGACGTGGGGCCTGGATCCCAGGACCCTGAGATCACGACCTGAGCCGAAATCAAGAGTCGGATGCTCAACTGACTGAGCCACCCAGGTGCCCCTCGACTGCTTATTATGTGGGAGGCACTTACATGTTTATTTATGCATTAAAATATCTTCCCAGAACCTTAGGCTTTCGGAGCTGGAGGACACCTCTCATCTTACAGACAAAGCATGAAACCCAGAGAAATTACGTACAGCATTCATCATTGCATGGCTGGAAAACAATAGCGCATGTACAGGAATCCTTGATTCCCTGGTCCTTGAGCCCTCTGCATGCCCAGCTGGTGCAGTCTGGGTGTTTTGTTTTTTGGTGTTTTTTTTTGAGATTTTATTTATTTATTATTTGACAAAGAGAGAGAGAGAGAACACAAGCAGGGGGAGGGGAGAGGGAGAAGCAGGCTTCCCGCTGAGCAAGGTGACCCGACATGGGGCTCTATCCCAGGACCCTGGGGCCGTGATCTGAGCCGAAGGCAGATGCTTAATGACTGAGCCATGCAGGGGCCCCAATCAGTGTTTGTTTCTTTCCTGTTAATGTACAGCAGAGAAGTGACAGTTCATGTTTGTCCTCTGACCGTGCCACCCAGAGAATCTCTTGCGCCGCATATGTTGGGGCAGTAGAAGTAGGAAAGCTCTAGACCTTTAAGACCCCACAGCTAAGCCAAGACCTCTGATGGATAATGAAAGACGGACTGGTGCTGCTTCTAAAAGGGGGCTCCGTTGGGGCACCTGGGTGGCCCAGTGGGTTAAAGCCTCTGCCTTCGGCTCAGGTCATGATCTCAGGGTCCTGGGATCGAGCCCCGCATCGGGCTCTCTGCTCAACAGGGAGCCTGCTTCCTCCTCTCTCTCTGCCTGCCTGTCTGCCTACTTGTGATCTCTGTCAAATAAAAAAAAGGGGGGGCTCCTTTCCTCTTTCTGGGGTGGTTCTGGCCGACTGGCGTATTAATCATGAAGTAGCCTGTCACTCCCTGTCCTTCCCTTCCCCCTTGCCTCCTCTTAGACTCCTACCTTGCCATGCCAGGAATAATCTTTCTCCAGCTTTCTCTGTGCTCACCCTCTCTGATCTTTCAGTACTAGCTCCTCCAAGAAGGCTTTTAAAAATCTTCCTATGTATCAGTTATCTATTGGTGCCTGAAACTTTTTACTTGAACTAACGATTATTATTATTATTATTATTTTTTAGGATTTTATTTACTCATTCAACAGAGAGCACAAGACGGGAACAGCAGGCAGAGGGAGAGGGAGAATCAGGCTCCCTGCTGAGCAGGGAACTTGATGCAGGACTTGATCCCAGGACCCTGAGCAGGGAACTTGATGCAGGACTTGATCCCAGGACCCTGAGATCATTAGCTGAGCTGAAGGCAGACGCTTAACCACTGAGCCACCTAGGAGCCCCGCAAACTAGCAATTATTTATAATTTCCCATCGTTCTGTGGATTGAGCGTTTTCAATGCTGATTTCTCCTGAAAACATTCAACAGGGATATGAGGGCTGAAGCGTCAAGATCTCTGGCCGTTTTTGGCTCATACCTGGTGCACCTCAGTTCCCTTCCTGTGGCCTCTCCTCCACCTGCGGGCCCAATGGGCTTTCTTATATGGAAGGCACAGGCGGTGTTCTAATATGCACGTGCTTGTCAAGCCTCTTGTCTGATGTTGTCCCGTTGGCCAGAGCAAATCACAAGGCTGCATTCAGTCTCTGGGAGAGGGGGACATGCACAGTGGGTATACTGGGAGGCATGACTCAGGGGATGCTTCCTCAAACAAATGGCTCCCATCGTTCCCACGTGCAAAATCCCCTCTCTGCTCCTGGTGCCCTCACACCTCATCTGATCACACCCCAGGCTCATGGCGCAGGGGCTCCTGATCAGATCGGGTCCCGGTGCATGCAGACTCCGCAGGTGCCATGCCTCTGCGGCTCCTGGTCCAAGGACTGTGAGCTTGAATGATAAACCACCTCCTCTTCTCCAGACACCCAACAAGCGATGGTGAGAGGGGGCAGGATGACCTTGTAAGTACTCACCTCCAAAGCAGCGGCAGCAGCAGGAGACATACAGCCATGGGGCAGTTCTGAAAAGAGCAGGAGCTGGGTGGTCAAGGCTCTCTACTTTGGAGGTAAGCGTGCTCCTGCCTCGGGGGCCCTGTGAGCTGCTGGGACTGACTGCTCCGTCCATTGTTCTCGGTGCTTCTTTGCTTTGCCGTCTGGGCTTGGGCTCAGCCTTCTGAGCTACTCCTCCCGGTCAGGAAGAGCTGTGCCTGCGGCCAAGGAGCGCTCGTCCTGCTTCTGCAGTAGAACCCCCTGTCCAACGACCCCCCAGAACAGTGCCAGAAAAGAGTCTGCTTGGTTAGACAAAAGCCATTCCCGCTATTAATTTGGAGATGGTTCTCTCTTCACTTTGGGCACCTTGTTGGAGAGCTACGGAGCTCCGAGCTTCTGATTCTTGGATCTGGGGAGGACTACTGGGCAGTACCTCGTATCTTTCTGAGTTTTTTTTTTTTAAGATTTTATTTACTTATTTGACAGAGAGAGAGATCACAAATAGGCAGAGAGGCAGGCAGAGAGAGAGGAGGAAGCAGGCTCCCTGCCAAGCAGAGAGCCCGTTACGGGACTTGATCCCAGGACCCTGAGATCACGACCTGAGCCAAAGGCAGAGGCCCAACCCACCGAGCCACCCAGGCGCCCTCTTTCTGAGGTCTTAACAAAGAGTCACAGCCTCAAACTTAATTTGGTCTCTACCTTGAAGCCATGTCTTTCTTGGAAACTTGTGGGTTAGAGAGACAGGAAATACAAAACACTTTATTTTATTTATTATTATTATTACTATTATTTTAGAGAGAGAGAGAGCATGCAAGAGTGAGCAGGAGGAGGGGCAGAGGGAGAAAGAAGAGAGGAATCTCAAGCAGACTTCCTCCTGGGCCAGGAGCCCTTGAGGCTGATCTCATTCCCACGACCCAGAGATCATGACCTGGGCTGAAATCAGGGGTCAGATGCTTAACCCGGGGCGCCACCCAGACACCTGAAACACCTTATTTTGGAAGCCAGTACCCCCCACCTCCTATCTTCCAAATTCCTATGGGACACTGAACAATTCCTCCTTCCAGTCCCTTAGAGCAAAAGCCTCTAAAAAAAAAAAAGACAATTTACACTTTTAACATTCTGCCAGGAAATTCCTTGAGCCAGATTTATAAGCTTATTAGGGAAGTTTTCTACCTTCCAATTTCCTGCTGGGGACAGTTTTGTGGGACTACTGTCACTACTCCCTGTTTTACTGCTAGAAGACACAGGTGGCTGCCTTTCCCCCTTCAGTAAATTTCCCCCGAGACCTCCAGCCTGCACTCCCAGGCTCCCTGCCCCCTCCCAGCCTCCCTTTGCCATGCAATCCAAAGCCAATACTGCGTGTTTTGTGCTTTTGTTATGGTGCTACCTTAGTTCTATACACTATCCATTAGTGCATAATAAATCACTCCAAACTTGGAGTCTTAAAACAATATTATTGTTTCTCTCATTTTTGTGGGTCAGCTGGGAAGCTCCTCGGTTGGTTTTACTAGGGCGCGTTCTTAGGGCTGCACGTTAAACCGCAAGGTCAATTGGACTGGTGTGTCCAAGATGGCCCTACCCCGGGTCTGGCAGTGGGTGCTGACCAACAGCGAGACTGTCTCTGTTTTCCTGCAGTTGGCCTCTTCTCTAGGCCAGACTGGCTTCCTTACACGGCATTGAGAGCAAGTCCTACCGTGCAAGCCTCTGCTTGTATATGTGTACCATGTATCCCATTGGGCAATGCAAGTCACAAGGCCAAGTCAGAGTCGATGGGGGAAGGCAACAGCCAAGGGCATGGGTATCATGAGGCATGACTCCCTGCGGACCATGACTGTTACAGTCAGCCACACCGTGTCTCTAGACTCAATGAGTCTTCTCCTTTGGGCTCCTCTAGTGCACGGGATCGCTGTTCAAATGTAGTCAACGTAGTCTCTCTTTAAAATGGTCATTTCTATATAACTCACTGGCCATCTGTAAGCTGCTTCTTTTTTTTTTTTTTTTGACTAGGAAAATAACTTTTTTTCTTTGGGAGTATGGATGGGCAGATGTCTAGTCTCAGAGCTTCTGGCTTCTTGCTGCCAAAGGCCTTGGTGATGTTCAGCACGCTGAAGAGCACGGTCTCGCTCAAGGGCTGGCACACGCCCGCGGTGACCATGTCGGATGGATGTCCCTGAAACGGGGGGCGGGGGGGACAGGTGCATGGATATGTTCTTGTGGCGTTTCTCGAAGCAGCTGTACTTTAGGATGTGGTGGAGGTAGTCTCGATGGGTGAAAATGGGCCTTCGTATCTTCATCTTGGTCACCCCGCCAGAAGGGATCTGCCTTCAGATGGAGACACGACCAGTAAAGGACTATTTCTTGTCAGTACAGGTGTCCTCAGGGGCCTCCATGGGCATCTCGAGGACCAGACTGATGTTTCTTTAGTATCGCAGGAGCTTCTCTTTGCCAGTTTCTCCAAACAGGCCCCTCTTCTTATGTTGGAAGCTGGTCAGCTGTTTCTGGTACGCATGCTCAGCCTGAATGTCCGCCATCTTCCTGTGCACCTGAGGAGTGTCTGTAAGCTTCTTTAAGCAGAAATTTCTAGGTCTGTCTTTTAGGCCTTCTATTCTATTAATAGCCTAGTACACAGTAATTGTTCATTAAGAGTCTCATGCTCTACCGACTGAGCTAGCCAGGCACACAGTAATTGTTCATTAAATATGAGCTGTTGGTGAGAAAGTTCTAGAAACACAGTGCAGGGCATGGTAGTTTGTGTGGCGTTGGCATGGAGCTCCTCCTTGATGTTTCTCACCAAACACCCAAGTACTGCACAGGTTCTCAATCTCCGCAGGTCCATGACTTTTCCAGAGTTCTGAGGAGCCATGAAAGGATACTGACTGGTGGGAATGCGGTTTAAGCTGTGTTAGTCTATGAACAGAATACGGTCTCCTCCATCATAATCACACTTAACACCTGCATCCCAGCCAGGTGCAGACCCTTTGAGGCCCAACCCAAGCCCAGGGCCTCCCTCTCATCTCTTATGGCCACAGCGCCCATCACATGTTTTGACCATGAGTCCTGGGTTTTGAGGAACTTGAAATCTAGTTGAGGAAGCAGAATGGGCCCATATGAGAAAACCCGAACTACTTACTAATCAACATGTCAACCAAGGCAAAAATCAGAACACGGCCACTGGGCCTGCCGGTGTAGGGGATACAACACAGAAGTGGTCAGAATGCCGGGAAGCTGGATCTATTACGCCGGCTCTTTGGAGAAGGGGAAGTTCGAGTTTGATCTGGAAACAGGGTATGGATGGATATTGGTGTGGACAATAGAGGATGACCTAGTATTAACGTCTGGAAAGGTCTGGAGTCAAATGAATGCGGTAGGAAATGAGCCCTCGACGTGTGGTAGAGAGTAAGCAGATCCGGAGGTGGAAACAAAAAAGGTTGGGGAGATGAGTAGAGGACACATATGCATTTAAAAGCCTCAGCAAATCAAACTGGACCCAGTGGGTCATCTCGGTACCTGAGATGGCCTCTGTGGGTGAAGTTTGTTTCTGGAGTTTTCCCTCACCCTACAGTGAAGTGGTTTTGGATTTGAGGCAGTTAAAGAAGGGGGAAATAGAGGAGGTGGAAAGCTGCCCCGCCCCAAGGGGGAGCCCAGAGCTCTGGGGGGCGCCGCTGGGATGGTGCCGCTGGCCTGGAGGGACGGACTTGGCCTTCCCGGGGTTCCACTCGGTTTGCTACAGTTCCCCGCTCCTCCAGTTCCAACAGGTGACTCTTTTCCTTTCTGCAGTTTGGGCTCTGCGCTCCTGCATCTCCGCGACAGATGGAAACATCCCAGTGAGAGAAAAAGGAGAGACTTTTCTAGGCACACCGTGGTTCTAGTGCATACTGGAAGCCCCCTTCACAGGGCATGAGATGAAGCCGCAGAGGCCCCTGAGGAGGCCCAGAGAAGCGCTCAGCAGGGGTGACCCAGGCCCTGGAAGAATCCACGGTGGGGAACAAGGCGCTGAGGGCTGCCACGGGCTGAGCTCTGAAATGCTGAGACGAGGAACACGAATGTGCTGAGGCGTGGAGAAGGGGAGGCTAACCGCAAGTCAAGGAGGCAGCGAATGCTGAGAAGCGAGAAAAGGCAGGACAGCTCAGCACTGGCAACAAGGAAGCACTTTCTTGTTCTGGGGCCTGCTGGGCTCACGCGTCCTTCTTTCTGGTTCTAGAAAGGGGCCCAGAAGTGGAGCTCAGAAGGGGACTGGGCATGCATAGTTCTCTTTCTTCCCTACACGGTAACAGGGACCCAAAAAACTTCTATTCTTATGTCCAAGGCTGTCTGGGGACTTTCTGGCATATAAAGCCCCAGTCACCCATGAGGGAACAGCCGGTGGTGGTGGGGGGCACTCGGGCCCGTGTGGGCACTAGGGAGCTGGCAGAGTTGCCTTCCTCCTTCCACTGAGCTGGTCCGCAAGTGCCCTTTACCCTCTTCCTACAATCAGAACCTCTTCAAATAATTAACTTTGACAAATGGAGAAGCTCAGTGGTTCTCCACGTCGGCTACACATTCTATCGTTCGCAGGCACTTGAGAAAAATCCAGTTCATCTAGGGTGGGCCTGACACGGAGGCATTTCTTTTTTAATTAATTAATTAATTGATTGATTTTAATTCAATTAATGGTCATATAATGTATTATTTGTTTCAGGGGTACAGGTCTGTGATGGACCAGTCTTATATAATACCCAGTGCCCATTACAACACATAGACAGAGGGATTTTTAAAAAAATATACCAGGTGATTGGTAGGCAGCCATTTGAGCCACTTTAGAAAGTTCAGTCAATACAGAAATTGTTGATCTTTTGAGGTGTCTGAAAACACCACATAAATAATTAGCCTTTGGTAAATCCCCCAAACCTAGGAGTTACCTTCCCTTGATGCTGTGGCCTTTGGGTTGCCTTCCTGGGAGAATTCTTTTTTTTTTTTTTTAATAGATTTTATTTATTTATGAGTGAGAGGGAGGGAGAGAGCAGGGGGAAGAGGGGAGGGAGAGGGACAAGCAGACTCTGTGCTGAGTGTGGAGCTCGATGTGGGGCTCGATCTCAGGACCCTGAGACCATGACCTAAGCCGAACCAAGAGTCGGATAGATGCTTAACTGTCTGAGCCACCCAGGCGCCCCTCCTGGGGGAATTCTTGAGGATATTTAGTGTATCATTTAGGCTCCGGCCTCCTGAGCTTTCCACAGCATGGCAGAATGGGAGCTCTTCCTGTGACCATTGGCACACAGAAAATACCCCAGTGGGTGGCTCCATGTAACTGCCTGTTGGGTCCAGTACAATCCCCAGCATGACGCCCAAGGACAGTTCTGTTGATAAGTAAACCTGCTGTCTGTAATGTACATCTCAGAAGGCTTCATTTGTCAGGTGTTTTTTTTTTTTAAGATTTTATTTATTTATTTGTCAGAGAGAGAGAGAGCGAGAGAGCGAGCACAGGCAGACAGAGCAGCAGGCAGAGGCAGAGGGAGAAGCAGGCTCCCTGCTGAGCAAGGAGCCCGATGTAGGACTCGATCCCAGGACGCCGGGATCATGACCTGAGCCGAAGGCAGCTGCTTAACCAACTGAACCACCCAGGCGTCCCCATTTGTCAGGTTTTCCATGCAATTTGTCCCAGATTCTCAGACCTCACCAGACCTTACGGAGGGCGAGATTACCACGGTCTCAGTGCCATCTCTCTTCCTGGCGGTCCTGTCCCCTCCAGCCTCCGGGTCGGTCTCCCGGGTCATCTTCACTGCACGTGTGGTCAAGACTGAGAACCAATGATTCAGCCTCTGTGGGAGCGGGGACGGATTTCCACCTTGCTACCCACCATGCAAAATAGCAGTTCCTATTAATCTCTTCTAAATTTGCCTCTCTCAGCCACCATCAGCCACCCCTGACTGCTGGCCCAGAAGATTCGGCGACTGCATCTTTCCGACTCTGTATGCCTTTGGCATGTCACCTTTAAGCCCTGGTCTTCCTCTGCAGGCCAGTGTTCGGTTTTTGCTTGTCGTCATGTGAAGATCACTCTTTCCGCTTGCCACTTTAATTACTCTCTGCTGAACTCTTTCCAGTCCTGTCGTACCCTCTGTAAGTGCCAGAGAACAGAATGACACACATTATGGTGTCAGTTTCCTATCATTTGATACGAGGATGGGATTGTGATATTTTGTTTCCAGTATTCTTATCTATATGTTATCAGGGATTTTTGGCAGGGGGGTAAAGGGCAGGGCAGTGGATTTGTAACTTCAGGAAATAGTTTTCAGGTTCATTAAATTCTTTTCCTTGAGATGTTATTACCTCCTTGTTGCCCACACAGACTCTCAGCTGGCAGGTGTCTGCTCTCCCACACAGTTTGCTAACATCCTTCTGCAGCTTTATTTCCACCACTGTGAGCTCACTACCTGGCCAAACTTGGTGTCACAGATGACCTTGGTGATTCCGCTGCGTACCTCTTCTTCGGATCATTTATAACCGGGGAAACTAAGACTTGGATGTTCAGACAGCAGAATGCAAATGGGACAGGCTCTAAAGATAGTTTTTGAAAAATATTTTTTCCTGTTTTCAAAAAAGTGCACATTTGGGGCACCTGGGTGGCTCAGTGAGTTAAGCCTCTGCCTTCGACTCAGGTCATGATCCCAGGGTCCTGGGGTCGAGCCCCACATCGGGCTTTCTGCTCAGCAGGGAGCCTGCTCCCCCCACCCCTGCCCCCTGCCTTTCTGCCTACTTGTGATCTCTGTCAAATAAATACAAAATGAAGTAAAAAGATAAATAAAATAAAATTCTCCTTTCTTCAAAAAAGTGCATATTCGTTTAAGACCATTGGAAAATAGAAACAAATACAAAGAAAATTAAAAGCACTCCTAATCCTATCCCCCAGAGATAATCTCTGCTAATATTTGGTTTTTATTCTTCCAGTTTTTTCTTCAGGAAACACAACACACAACACACACACAACACACACACACACACACACACACATCTATAATACTCTTTCCCTCTATCTCTTTTAACACAAACACCAAGAAGCCGAACAATATGAATAATTGGTAATAATTGTCATTTACCTAACTGCTTTCCCAGCTTTCCTCCCATGGGATAACTATTTTCTCAGAGTCTGGGTTTATTATTCCCTTGCTTTATAAAAGTGATTCTATAAATTGCTTGGGTTTACTTGAGTTTAAGCTTTATAAAAACAGTATCATGCTCTCATCATATGTCTCTTGCTTTTTTCATTCAAAAAAACACATGGGTTCACTTTATCCACGCTGGGCTGTGTTGCTGGAGTTTTTTCCTTGTGACTGCTATCCAGTACCTCCGTTGTCGAGTGGCACATAATTTATGTGTTCATTCATTTCTTGCTAGTCACTTGAATTGTTCTCAGTATTATGTCACTTTGGTACATTTGTCAAGAGTGTCTTTGGGGTGAAATCTTTGGCTATAAAGAATGTTTCCATCTGATCAGCCTCCTGTCCGATATTTGGAATTGTCAAACTTTATTTTTTTTTTAAGATTTTATTTATTTATTTGGCAGAGATAGAGCACAAGCCGAAGGAGCAGCAGGCAGATGAGGAGGGAGAAGCAGGCTCCCTACCGAGCAGGGAACCAGTCATGGGGCTCGATCCCAGGACCCTAGGATCATGACCTGAGCTTGAGTTGAAGGCAGATGCCCAACAGGTTGAGCCCCTCAGGCGCCCCTGGAATTGCCAGACTTTAAAACTTTTGCCTTTCTAGTAGGTTTATAACATTGTAGTAATAATTTACATTTTCCTGAATACTAATGAACTTGAAGATCTTTCCGTGCATTGACTTGCCATATGTGTTTACCCTCCTATAAAATGTCTGCTTATATTTTTGAACCTTTTCCTCTGGGGTGGTTTGTCTCTCACAAATATTATTCAGCAAAATCTGAATTGTACTACACATACCATTTTATACTTTTCCAGGACACGAAACATTCTTTTACACTATCATTTTCATGGTGGTGACATCTTCCATCCAATGGATATCTTGTAATTCAATTGATGTCTTATGCCAGTTTTTTTTTTCAATTTCAGTTTTAGAAGTAATTCTGGTAAGATATCCTAATGCATAAATTTAATTACACATTGCTGAGTGTTTTTGTCAAAGAGACGGCAAGAATTTGGATTTCTGGGTCAAAGGATATCAACATTAAAAAAAATGATAGGGGTGCATGGGTGGCTCAGTGGGTTAAGCTTCTGACTTCAGCTCAGGTCATGGTCTTAGGGTCCTAGGATCAAGCCCCACGTCTCTGCTCAGCAGGGAGCCTGCTTCCCCGTCTCTCTCTCTGCCTGCCTCTCTGCCTACTTGTGATCTCTCTCTGTCAAATAAATAAATAAAATTAAAAAATAATATATATTTCCAAATCACTTTTCAGAAAGGTCCTATAATTTATATTTCTTCAAAAAACTCCTTAACACTGGATGTTAAATATCAAAGATTTTGCTAATAACTTATAAATCTTAGCAATAAAGATAATATTTTACATGTTTATTGGCTGCCGTGTTTTGTCTTTTCCTGGTATTCTTTTTTTCCCAGCTTGTAATCTGTATTCAACTGGAGGTGTACCTAAGTACTCTATACGGAATTTCTTGGTTTACTTCTTTCTTCCTCTTCATGTGGTTATGTCACTCACTTGACACACATTTGGGTTTATTTGTTTCTGTTTGCATCTAGTTACAGATTTTTAATTTTTTCTTATGCTTGTTGATTTAGTTTTAATTAATTTTATTATTATGATGATTTTTTAAAGTTTTATTTATTTAAGTAATCTCTATACTCCACATGGGGCTCAAACTCACAACCCTGAGATCAAGAGTTAAATCCTCCTCCAACTGAGCAGCCAGGTGCCCCTTAATTTTATTTTTGAATGTATGTAACATTAACATGTTTCCAGAAGCCAAAACTATCCCAAAAATTATCCCCAAAATTGTCTCTCCCTTTTGTATCCTTTCTGCCTATTCCTTCACCCAATCCCTTACAGGCAACCAGTTTTGTTTTTTTTTTAAGCTTTTATTTATTTATTTGACAGAGAGAGACACAGAGAGAGGGAACACAAGCAGGGGGAGTGGGAGAGGGAGAATCAGTCTTCCGACCTAGCAGGGAGCCCGATGTGGGCCTCGATCCCAAAACCCTGGGATCATGACCTGAGCCAAAGGCAACCGCTTAACGACTGAGCCACTCAGGCACCCAGCAACCAATTTTATTGTTTTCTGGTTTCTTGTTCTTGTGCTGATCTTTGATTAAAAGAATCAAATCCATTTTATTTTCTAATTTCTTATCTTTACTACACAAAAGGTAACATACTATACATTTGCTTTTGCACTTTGCTGTTAAAATTTAATAAAATGGGGTGCCTGGGTGGCTCAGTCCGTTAAGGTCTGCCTTCGGTTCAGGTCATGATCTCAGGGTCCTGGGATCAGAGTCCTGCATTGAGCTCCCTGCTTAGTGGGGAGCCTCCTTTTCCCTGTGTCTGCTGCTCTCCCTGCTTGTGCTCTCTCTCTCTCTCTCTCTCTCTCTCTCTCCAACAAATAAATAAATAAAAATCTTAAAAAATAATAATGAAATAAAATTTTAAAAAGACCTTAATAATATACCCTGGAAATTACTATGAATCAGTTCATAAAGATATTCCTCATTCCTTTTTGTTGCTTCCTAGGAGTCCATTGTAAGTTTACTCAACCAGTCCTCTCTGTTCAGGCATTTAGGTAGCTTCTGATATTCTGCATGTATGAGTCATGGTACAGTGAAGAAGCACACCTGTGCAGGTGAACATGTTATTTCTGGAGCTATCTTTAGAGTAAGTTCCTAGAAGTTGGAGTGCTGGGTTGAAAGTTGAATGCACAGAGGCACCTGCGTGGCCCAGTCAGTTAAGCATCTGACTCTTGGTTTTGGCTCAGGTTGTGATCTCAGGGTCATGAGATTGAGCCCCGCGACTGGCCCCACACTCAGCATGGAGTCTGCTTAAGACTCTCTCTCCCTCTCCTCGGCCCCTCCCTCCTTCTCCCACCATTCTCTCTCTCTCTCTCTCTCTCTCTCTCATAAATAAACATAGAAAAAAAAGGAAAGGTAAATAAATGCACAGACCGTTCATTAGATATTGGCAAACTCCCCTCCAAAGGGGTTGTACTATTTCCCATTCCCTCCAGTAATATTTGTGTCTCCATAAGCTCACCAAGAGAGTGAAGCTGTGTATGGCTGGATGGTCGTCCCAACACCATAATAAAAAGTCCTTCTTTGTCTCAGTCATTTGACTGCTTCTCATATACTAGAATTCACACGTAGTTGGACTGACTTCTGCACCTTCCACTCAGTTCCACTGGTCAGCCTATTCATGTGCCAGAATCACACTGTTTTCAGCCAAGAGGCTCCATATTAGAGCTGGTCTTCTCTCATATGTCTTTTCAGTGTTCTACTAGCTGTTCCCAAGTGCTTGTTTTTCCACAAGAACTTTGGGATCAATTTGTCTAGCTTCAGAAAACAAGAAAAAAACTTTTTTTCCATTTTGGGAGAATCTTACTGAATTTATAAGTTAATATAAGGAAAACTGTCATCTTAACAATGTTGAGCTCTTTTAACAAGAACTAGAGGATGTCTCCTTCAAGTATACTTTTGTGTCTTTCAGGATTGTTTTATCAGATTTATTGAGACATAATTCAGATACCTTTCTTTTTTATTATTATTATTTTTAAGATTTATTTATTTACTTGACAGACAGAGATCACAAGTAGGCAGAGAGGCAAGCAGAGAGAGAGAGAGGAGGAGGCAGGCTCCCCGCTGAGCAGAGAGCCCGATATGGGGCTTTATGGGGCTCGATCCCAGGACCCTGGGATCATGACCTGAGCCTAAGGCAGAGGCTTAACCCACTGAGCCACTCAGGCACCCCTCAGATACCTTTCAATTCATCCATTTAAGGTGTACCATTCAGGGGCACCTGGGTGGCTCAGTGGGTTAGAGCCTCTGCCTTCTGTTCAGGTCATGGTCCCAGGGTCCTGGGATCGGGCCCCGCATTGGGCTCTCTGCTCTGTGGGGAGTTTGCTTCCCTTCCTCTCTCTCTGCCTGCCTCTCTGCCTACTTGTGATCTCTGTCTGTCAAATAAATAAATAAAATCTTAAAAAAAATAAAGTGTACCATTCAGTGGTTTAGTATAATCACAGACTTGTGTACCCATCACCATAATCATTTTATTTATTTATTTTTGGCTTTTTACAAAATTATTTTTATTTTATTTTTTTAAAGAGTTTTTATTTATTTATTTGACAGACAGAGATTACAAGTAGGCAAGAGAGGCAGGCAGGGAGAGAGAGCAGGAAGCAGGCTCTCCGCGGAGCAGAGAGCCTGATGTGGGGAAAATTATTTTTATTTTTAACAAAGCAATCACTGCAATCATTTTAGAACATTTTCATCGACTCAAAAAGTAATCCCATACCTGTTAGCAGTTCTCTTGCAATCCTTCCAACCCCTCCAGCCGACTACCAACCACCAACATACTTTCTTTGTCTGTCAATTTGTCTATTCTGTATATCCCCCTCATAAGTAGACTCTTATAGTATTTGGTCTTCTGTGACTGGTTTCTTTCACTTGGCATGTTTTCAAGTTTCCTCCATGTTATAGAATATGCTCAATTCTGTTTTTGTTTGTTTGTTTGTTTGTTTGTTTTTTAAGAGAAAGAGAGCATGCATGTGTGCATGGTGTGTTGTGGGTGGGAGAGGAAGTAGGAGAAGGAGAGGGAGAAAGAGAGAGAATCCTAAGCAGGCTTCATGCCCAGCACAGAGCCCAAGCTGGGGCTTAATCTCACGAGCCTGAGATCACAACTTGAACAGAAATCAAGAGCTGGATGCTTAACAGACTGAGCCACCCAGGCACCCTGGCTCTGTTCTTTTTTAAAAGATTGTATTTATTTGACAGACAGAGAGAGATCACAAGTAGGCAGAGAGGCAGGCAGAAAGAGAGGGGAGAAGCAGACTCCCCGCTGAGCAGAGAGCCCGATGCAGGGCTCGATCCCAGGACCCCGAGATCGTGACCTGAGCTGAAGGCAGTGGCTTAACCCACTGAGCCACCCACGCACCCCAGATCTGTTCTTTTTTATTACTAAATACTATTCCATCATATGGATGGATGTACCACATTTTGTTTATCCATTTATCAGGTGATGGAGTTTGGGGTCATTTTCACTTTTTGACTGTTATGAATAGACTGTGAACATTTGTGTATAGGTTGTGGTGTGGGCGTCTATTTGAAAGTCTCTTGGGGTATACACCTAGAAATAGAATCACGAGGCCCTGTAATGTTATATTTAATAGTCCGAGGACTGCCAAGCTGTTTTCTGAAACAGTCACACCTTTTTACATTCCCACCAGCTATGTATCAAGGTTCCAATTTCTTCACATTCTCACCAACACGTGCTATTGTCTGTGATTTTGATGGGAGCCATCCCAGTGGGGGTGAAGTGGTACCTCATGCTTTTGATTTATGTCCCACTGAGAGCTAATTATGTTGAACATCTTTACATGTGTTTATCGATCAGATGTATATATGTTCTTGGAAGAAATGCAAAGAAACATCTTTGTATCTTTTTATGGTGTCCTTTGATGCACAAAGGTATTTAATTTTGATAAAGTCAAATTTATCTACTTTTTCTTTTGTCATTTGTGCTTGTGGTGTGCATCTAAGGAGGCTTTGCCAAGGTAACAAAGATTTACACCTACGTTTTCTTCTAAGAGTTTTATAGTTTTAGCCTTTATATTAGGTTGTTGAAGTCCTAATCAGTACTTAATGTGACTATATTTGAAGATAATGTCTTGAAAGAGTTACTTACATTAAAATGAGGTCATCAGGGGGTGCCTGGCCAGCTCAGTTGGAGGAACATGCGACTCTTGATCTTGGGATTGTGAGTTCGAGTCCCACATTGGGTGTAGAGATTACTAATAAATAAGTAAGTAAAGAAAAATAAAAAATAAAGTGAGGTTATTAGTGTGGGCCCTACTTCACTATGACTGGTATCTTTAGGACAGTTACTCATAGTATACAGTGAAGACACAGGGAGGAGTAGGCTATCTACAAGTCAAGGAGAGAGGCCAGAAGGATCCTTCTGGCACTTTCTTTTTTTTCCCCCAAAGATTTATTTATTTATTTATTTGACACAGAGAGACACAGTGAGAGGGAACACAAGCAGGGGGAGTGGGAGAGGGAGAAGCAGTCTTCCCTCCCCGAGCAGGGAGCCGATGCGGGGCTCAAGGCCAGGACCTGGGGGTCATGACCTGATCTGAAGGCAGATGCTTAGTGACTGGGCCACCCCGCCGCCCCGTCCTTCTGGCACTTTCATATTGGACTTTTAGCCTCCAGAACTGTGAGGAAATAAATTTCTATTCTTCAGTTCAATCTATGGTACTTTGTTATGGGAGTTCTAGCAGACTAATAGAACACCCTACTTGGTCCCCGTATGTTATTTTCTTAAATCATATGGGCCTTGTGTTTTTTGGGAGAAATAACTTTCTCTATTTCTTTTCTCTAGTATAGGAGTGACAAACTGCAACCCTCGGGTCAATTCAAGTTGGCTGTTTTTTTTTTTTTTTAAGATTTTATTTGTTTATTTTAGGGCAAGAGAGAGATAGAGATAGAGAGAGAGAGACATGGGACCAGAGGGAGTGGGACAGAAGCAGACTCCCTGCTGAGCAGGGAGCCAATGTGGGGCTTGATCTCATGACCCTGAGATCACAACCTGAGCCACCAAGTCAGACACTTAACCAACTGGGCCACCCTGGCGCCCCTGGCTGCCTATTTTTGTAAATCCAATTTATTTGGAACATAGCGACACTCGCTTCTTTGTGTGTATCTATGGAGGCTTTTGTGCTTCACGGCAGAGTTGAATATTAGACTTGAGAACCCCACACACTTGCTATCTGATGCTTTAGAGAAAATGTTCTGACCCCTGCTTCAGCAAATACTTAGGATGGGCTTATGTGCATACTATTCTTCGAGTTCCTGCATTTTAAAAAGAGGGTTTTTTTTTCCTCTATAGAGTTCAGTGCTTGAAAACCAGCATGGATGGTTTTACAAAATCCCATAGCTTGCATTTTCTTTGCTTGAGTTTTTAGAAAATGCTGCATCACTATTGCCTTGCTTTGCTCTTGAGAAGTCTGACACCAGATATTTTGGTTACCAGATTCCGTAACAAACCATCTACCTTGAAAAGTAATGGGTTGGGGCGCCTGCTTGGCTCAGTGGGTTAAGGCCTCTGTTTTCAGCTCAGGTCATGATCCCAGAGTCCTGGGATCAAGCCCCACATCAGACTCTCTGCTCAGCAGGGAGCCTGCTTCCTCCTCTCTCTCGGCCTGCCTCTCTGCCTACTTGTGATCTGTCAAATAAATAAATAAAATCTTAAAAAAAATTATTTATTTTAGAGAGAGAGACTGCACAAGTAGGAGGGGCAGGGGGAGGGGGAGAGAGAATCACAAGCCGACTCCACGCTGAGCGCAGAACTGGATGTGGGGCTCCATCCCAGGACCTCAAGATCATGACCTGAGCACAAACCAAGAGTCAGAAGCTTAACCAACTGTGTCACCCAGGCGCCCAAGGGAGTTGGATATTTCATACTGTGGCTCAGGGCTTCAAGAGCAAGAGTTCTCGAAGATGCTGGTGGATTCTTCAGACTCCTTATGACCTAGGCCTGGAAGTCCCGTATACGTCACACATTCTTTGGTCAAGCAATTTACTTGGGTCAACCTGGATCAAATGAAGGGACAAAGAATTTGCAGAATTTGCAGAATTTAATGTACTGCAGCCTCATGTCCTTACCCTTTTAAGTAATTTGAGCTTTTTGCACTGAGGCTTTGGAAACTCTTATTTTTGTCTAATAGTTTGAAGAGGCTGGCTCTTAGAATTGACTGTTTTGTGATGATTTCCCCTGGTACACAGGGGCTCTTTCATTATGTTGGTTCACTTTTTCTTATTTCCAGAAAGTTTCATTATATGTGGAACTTCAGCTACACCAATGTTGGACATTCTTTGCTTGCACTCAAATGACATTCCAAACCCAGAGAGAAATAAGCACAAAGCTGTCGAGGCAAGGGAAAGTAGGAACATTCCAGGAGTTTGGATGGGATGTGTGTGGGAAGTGACAAAAGAGGGAGTGGGGAGACAGACAAGGGCTAGATAAATGGAAGGTGTTGCCTGCCATGCTGAGTAGCAACATATACAGGCACACATTCTGGAAAGTTTTTTTTTCTGAAATGCAGTATGGAATATGGAATGGAAGGAGTGAGACCACAGGAGAGGGACAAGATTGAAGGCTATTGCATTAATCTAGGTGAGGGACAGATTCTAGAGTTCTTCATGAGGAGAATCAGCAGCGTCGTTGAGTGCGGTAGGGATGGGAAGGAAGGAATCAAGGATGACTTCCCCAGTTCTGAACTGGGGAACTGAGTAGACAATGATCCTAAAGAGTTTTAGACACATAGAGCTCGGGGTGACTGTAGGACATCCAGGTGGAGAAATCCAGTAGGATTTTGTGTCTGTGGAGCTCAGAGGAGTGGTCTGAGCCAGATAATGAACTTGGGAGTTGCTGGCCTATGTGGCAGGTGGAGGCAGGGAGTGGATGGAATGACTTCAGGAGATTGTGTGGGGTGAAATGAAAGCTGAGAACAGAACCCAGGAGACTCAGGAGGGGTCAGAGGGGTGAGGAGGTAAGTCATGTCATGAAGGCCAAGGGAGTTTCAAAAAGAGGGGGTGCTTTGTGTCGTCAAATGCCACCAAAAGCTCATTGATACAAAGAGTCAAGAACAGCCTGTGGCATTTCAGATCAAGTAAGCCCTTAATGACTGAGTGGCGCAGTGATGTGGTGGGGACGGAAGTCACACAACCGTGGGCTGACAAGGGAGAAGCTGCTGAGTTGGCAGCAATGAGTGCAAACTGCTCTCAGGATGTTTGTGAAGAAAACTACAGAAAGGGAGCAAGCAATGCAGAGGGACAGAGGGGTTTCTTTTTCTTGAGGACAGGAAAAGCTCGAACATGGCAGATGGTGAAGGAAAAGGTAAGAGTGGTTGATAATTCTGGCAGTGAGAGCTGGGGCACGATTGAAATATGTTTGAAAGGAGTTTTCTGAGGATGTGGGAGGTGATGAGGTACAGAATGGCGAAGGAGAGATGCTAATAGAAACGTACTTAAAGTAGTTAATTCCAAGAGTGGTTTATTATAGTCCAGCTCACATACTGAAATTACTTTGGTTTCAATCAATAGGGCAAATACAGCAAACAGTATTGACATATTTATTTTACATCATTTACACATCTTTTCTCCAAAGGGTAAGATCAATGTTTACCCTTTCAAAGCCTCCCACATAGTTCTTGCTAAGTGGTAAATGAATAAACAAGATGTCTCTTGCCTGTATTCTGAGTATCTTAACATATTCAGAACACAGCCAAGACCCTGCACACATGTGAAAAAGTCTTCTAAGCAAGCAAAAGAGTCCCCAAATTCACGTGTGGAAGGTTATGTCCCTTTTTTGAGGAACCTGCTTACCCTCACTTAACAAAGTTGGTTAGCAGAATTTTCTTCACCATAGGAGTTTAAAAATAACAAAATGAGAGGATGTTCTAAAGGCAGCAGGCAGGCAGACAGCAGCAGGAGGTGGCACGGTCTGCCTTACCATAAGGTGCCAAAAGGCAGTGAAAACCAGACGCAAAGCATACTGGCTTGGGGGCTCTTGGCTTAGGGACTTCCATCAGGCACTCACATAGCAAGTGTCCTTAAAGGACTGCTGATCTGAGCCTTAAGTAGTGGTAAGAAAAATGATCCTTGGAACCATCAAAAAGCAAAAAAAACCAAAAACCAAAACCAACCAAACAAACACATCCCATAGTTGTCTTTAATTTCGAATCATCTCCTACATTTCAGTTTGGGAAGGATTCTATCAGAAATGGGTAATATTAAATCACAAGAGCTGATGCTGAGATGGTGAACCTGTTGGTGAACCCACGCTGCTTACCTAGCCTGGGATACACTCCTTTTTTTTCCTCCTAGGACGTCTTTCTTTTTCTTCCTTCCGGGTAGAACACCTATGCCACCTCTTTCAAGAACCCCTCCCCACGGTCCAGGCGGAAGTAATCTCTTCCTCCTCTGCCCTTCCATAGCATCTCCATGTGGCTTGGTTTTGCATGGGTCACCAGACAGGGTTGTTTACAGGGCTGCTTTTGCACTAAATTATGCGCACCTCGAGATTAGGGGCCGTGACCGTGACGGTGTACCTACACAGCACCTGGTACAGCGCTAGGCGCGGAGTCGGTGCTCAGTAAACCCT
This sequence comes from Mellivora capensis, assembly GCA_004024625.1. Classification (NCBI taxonomy): domain Eukaryota; kingdom Metazoa; phylum Chordata; class Mammalia; order Carnivora; family Mustelidae; genus Mellivora; species Mellivora capensis. The sequence goes on from PISX010010092.1 coordinate 24,897, forward strand.
CGCTGAGTTGAATTAATTTGGAAAAATCACTCAGGGTAAGATCTCTTGCTCGAGGCGCGGATGAATGATTCACGGGGTGGTTCTTTGCATTCTTTACCCTACAGTCACGGCGCGCCGAGTATCCAGCTGCCCGGCACATACCTGTGGAATCGAAACGCACCTCCGCCGCCCGCCTCCAGCGTGCTGGCCTAGCCCGATGGGGGCAGGTTTTCCCCCGCGCGTCCGCACGCCGGCTGGCGAGCTGGGGCGGGGGGTGGGGGTCGGGGGGGCGGGTCCCGCTCGTCTGCAGGGGGCGGGGTTCGGAGGGAACTCGGCCCGCTTGCCCGCCCCCTCCTCGGCGAGGCGGAAGCCCCGCCCCCGGCCGCGCGCTCGCGCAGGCGGCGCGTGCCCGCCCCCCGCCCTGCGCCCTCGCGCCCTCGCGCCCTCGCGCCCTCGCGCCGGGGGCGGGCTTGCTGCGCGTGCCGGGCGGGGAAACGGCGCGAGCCGAGCGCCTGGGAACGTTCTCCGCGGGGGCGGCTCCGGGGCCTGAGCGGGCGCCGCCGCCACCTCAGCCGTCCGGGCCGGGCCGGAGGAGGCGGAGGAGGCTGCGGCCGTCCGAGACCTACTCGACGTCCCCAGCTCCGGCCGGGAAGTGAGTGGGGTGGGGGTTCGCGGCGGCGGCCGCGGGCTGCGGGAGAGGAGCGGGGTGCTGTAGCCTCGCGCCCGCGAGGAGCGGGAAGGAGCCCGCGCAGCGCCGGGATCTCCGGAGCCTGCGGGGGTGCAGGGCCGGGAGCGGCGGGGACGGGGCTCGGGGAGCCGGGGCCGCTGCACCGCGCGCACGGCGAGGGGAGACGGTGCCGCGCGCCCGGCCCTGGAGGGGCGAGCCGAGGGGATGGAGCGGAGCCCTGGGCCGGCGCTGCCGGGCTCTGAGCGCCGGGCCGGGGAGGGGGTCTCCGGGATCCTGAGCGCACCTTGGCCGCAGGACGCGGGGCCGGGGTGCGGGCGCGGGGCTGATGCTGCTGGAGCCCGGCTTGCTGGGGGGAGGCTGTGCGGTAGGTGCTGTAAGGGGCGCAAGAGGCAGGTCCTGGCAGAGGGCAGGTGAGGCAGTTAGGCCCCGGCAGAGGGAAGGGAATGTATTTCACATCACCCCAAACACTACCGAGGCGCCCAACAGTGAACCTGTGCACCGAGGTCACCTTTGAAAGGAAGGTATCCTGAGAGAAGGCAGGATGGAGCTAACAAATGCTTGCTGTTAAATTCCTGTGCCAGGCCCTGTGATTAGGAAGACCTTCTAGCATTTCTAGCAGACGTTTATTGATTAGCTACCTTGGGTTAGAGAACCGTGGTCAGCACTGGGCACACAAAATAGTGTAAAACACAACGGTAACTTGCTATGTAGGTGCTGACAATTTGGTAGTGAACGTATGCGTGTAGAATACAAAGTGGCATTGAATTTCACCTCATACTTCATTCACTTGAGGTCTTTTTTTGGTCCTTTCCCAGTGTTGGGAGATTGGAGCCAAAAATTGCTTGGTTTGGGGATAAAGCAGAAGAGTCAGAGGAGGTTGTGGGAGAAAATTTGGGATAGTTTTGAAGGCAATTCTGCCTAACATTTAAAGGGGAAGAAGGGAAGAAGAAATTTGGAAAGAGAAAAGAAGTTCCCTTCCTTCCTTCCTTCCTTCCTTCCTTCCTAGAATTAAGCTCTGTGACTATCACTGCTAAATCCCCAATGACAAGAACAGTGCCTGGCCCGCAGCAGTCAGGCAAAAAATAGTTACTGGATAAATGAATGAACCAAGCAAGGTTTTGCTGTATTTTACACGAAACAGTATTAATTACATTGGTGTTAGGGATGGCTGATGGACTTCCTCTGTTCCTGAAATATGCTTTCTTTTCTTCTTCTTCTTCTTCTTTTTTTTTTTTTTTTTTAAAGATTTTATTTATTTGACAGAGAGACAGTGAGAGAGGCAACACAAGCAGGGGGAGTGGGGGAGGGAGAAGCAGACTTCTCACTGAGCAGGGAGCCCGGTGGGGGCTCCATCCCAGGACCCTGGGATCGTGACCTGAGCTGCAGGCAGATGCTTAACGACTGAGCCACCCAGGTGCCCATTTCTTCTTCTCCTCCTCCTCCTCCTCCTCCTCCTTCTTCTTCTTCATCATCATCATCATGTAAGATAACCTAGGTTTCTAGGTCTGGGGATTTAAAGCAGTGGCTAAGGTGATGGAGTGGTGATGTCTTGGCACCACCCTGCCACATCTTTATTGCATATTAGCCAGTGGGAGCTTACTCCTTGGGACATTGCTTCAAATCATCCAATTCTGCCCCTTCTCTTTTCTGTCACTTGAGGAAGAAGAGTACGTTAGTCTAGGCAACATTATTTTTCCTCTTTTATCCTGGTTCTTGGATCTTCCATCTGCAGTAAAAATGGATCTCTGCTCTCCTGTAAGGGTTGCAGTTCTACCTGTTGTCTGCCATGGCTGGATTTCTGGGCTCTCCAATTCCCAGCTGCTGTTTCAGTGCCTGGGCTTGCAGTGCCTGTTGGATTACTTTGTCTGCCAAATTAAAACTTGACCTTTTATGAGTTCTATGAGGATTTTTATCATACATAAGTAGAATTACCTTTGGAGAGGGTTACGTATTTAAAGGTGTGCTGGCAAGATTTTTGAGTGTCCACTGTGCACGAGAGACAGATTTTCTATTTAGAAAATTAGACTTAGAACCAACATGGTGCCTGAGTGGCTCAGTCTGTTGAATGTCTGCCTTTGGCTTCAGTCATGATCCCACGGTCCTGGAATTGAGTCCCACATCTCTGCCCTGCCTCTGCCTCTGCCTCTTTCTCGCTGCCTTTCATGAATAAATAGATAAAATCTTAAAACAAAAAAAAAAAGGAACCAATAGAATGCCAAATTACCTTTTATTTTATGACTTTCTTTTTTTTTTTTTAATTTATGGCTTTAATAGAAATCTATTAAGGGCCCTCATGTCCACATATAAAAAACAAGGGTAATAATGATATAGATTAATCTTGTGCTGTAAGCCTTGAAGAACTAAGTTAATTTCTCTTTAGTTTCAGAGTATAGACAGCAGGAGTCCATCAGTTCTTGTTTGGGGGTACCCTAGTCCTGTAATTTTGGGTGCCTTATTCCAGGTTCTCCCAGTGATACTGTAATTTATCTGTGTATTTATGTTTCTTTTATTATTTATTTATTTATTTATTTAAAAGACTTTATTTATTTATTTGACAGAGATCACTAGTAGGCAGAGAGTCAGGCAGAGAGGGGGAAGCAGGCTCCCCACCGAGCTGAACAGAGAGCCCGATGGGGGGCTCGATCCCAGAACCCTGAGATCATGACCTGAGCCGAAGGCAGAGGCTTAACCCACTGAGCCACCCAGGCGCCCCTTTATGTTTCTTTTAAAATCAACTTTATGAATGTGTAGTTGACATACAATAACATGCCCAAATGTCTGTGTAGATTTAGATGAGTTTTGAAAAGTACATATGCTTTGTAACCACTCTCCCAATCAGGATATAGAAATTTACATCATCCCAGAAAATTCCCTCATGCTGGTTTATAGTCCACCCCTCTCATTTTATTTACTTCTAGTTACACAAGCATCAGGACTGTGGTGTCTAGTTGGGCAGGATGTATATCGCCCACCTGTAGGGGGTGCCCTTCCTAGCAGCATCCCTGCAGATGTACCTCCTGGAGTTGTCTCGGGCACAGTCCATGGGGCGGTGTACTGCAGCGCTGTGGATGGCTCATGAGCGCACACTTATAAAATACTCAAATAATACAGGTGGAATAAATGTCCCCTTGGCCCACTCCCTTTTCTACAGAAATTGCAGTTATCAGACCTTTGCATTTTCATCTATTTATAGGTAGTACAGAAAAAAAGCAGAATTTCCCTCTACCCCTGAGTTACTGACATGATACTGTACATTGTTCTGCAACATTTCCCCCCTAACAAAATGTCTGAGATATTTCCATGTTGGAACAAAGGTATCTACCCGATTTTTCTTGACTACAACATGATCTCTTATGCGGTATGTGTATTGTACTATAGTTTATTTAATCGTCTCCTCATTAAAGGCCATTTAAGCTCTTTGCCATTTCAGACATTGCTGCAGTGAATGAAAGAAGTAGAATTGCAAAGGGGGTGCACATTTTATATTTTAATTCAGGAGATTTAAGCATGAACTTGTGGATCTGGTTAAAAATTTTTTTTTTTTTTTTTAACTGCTAGGTAATGTTCAGTTGTGGAGACTTGAATTACCTTTTTCATTCTTCGTGCACTGAGGAACAGACAGTTGTGTTACTTTAGATGCTGATTCTTTGATGGATATGTGTGTTGTGGATGCATCCTGCTAGTCTGAGGCTTGCCTTTCCCCATGGTTGGTAGAGTCTTTGTATGGAAGTTTAAGATTTTAATGTTATATTTATGAAAAAAATTCCCTTAAATTCAAAAAAAGGTTCTGTTGTATCTTTTTTTTTTTTTTTTTTAAAGATTTATTTATTTGAGAGCAAGAGAGAGCAAGTGTGAGTTGGGACAGAGGGAGAGGGAGATGGACAAGGAAGGACAAGCAGACTCCCTGCTGAGTGGGGAGCCTGATGCAGGGCTCAATCCAAGGACCCCAACATCATGACCTTAGCCAAAGTCAGGCACTTAACCAGCTGAGCCACCCAGACGCCCCTGTGTGTATTTGGTTTAAGTAAATTTTCTCTACTCCAGGGTATGAATTCTATATTTCTATATTTTCTTCCAAAATTAAAAAGTGGTGCCTGGCTGGCTCAGTCGGAAGAGCATGTGATGCTTGATCTGGGGTTGTGAGTTCAAGCACCACATTGGGTGTAGAGATTACTCAAATAAATAAAATTAAAAAAAATTTAAATTAGAGTTTTGCTTTCCGTGTGGAATTTCTATGTGGTATAATGAAGGAGGCCTCCCCCCTCAAAAATTTGGATAACCAGTTTTTCAGCTCCTTGTCTCATTTTTTAAATTGTAAAATATACATGATATACAGTTTATCATTTTAGCCATTTGTAAATGTGTATTTGCGGCATTGAGTACCTTCACATTGTTGTGTAGCCATCAACACTTCCCGTCTCCAGAACTTTTTAATCTTCCCCAACTGAAACTCTGTATCCATTAAACACCGCCTCCTTAGTCTCACCTCCCTTCAGCCCCTGGCGACCGTCATTCTACTTTCTGTCTCTATAATGTGACTACTCCAGGTACCTCATGCCAAGTGGAATCATACAATATTTGCCCTTTTGTCTGGCTTATTTCAGTTAGCATGTCTTTGGAGTTCATTTATATTGTAGCATCTGTCAGGATTTCCTTCTTTTTTAAGGCTAAATACTCTTCCATTGCATGTATGTACACATTTGTTCATTCATCTATCAGTGGACGTGAGTTGTTTCTATCTTTTGTCTGTTGTGATAATGCTCTTATGAACACGGGTGTTCAAATATCTGTTCAAGTCCCTGTTTTCCATTCTTTTGTGTATATACCCAAATATCCATGGTTTTTTAAAAAAAATTATATACGGGATTGAATATGACCAAAATGGGTAGATAGTAGAGAGTATATACCCCTTCTTCTCCATGTGCAGTTTCTCCTGTTATTAACATCTTGTTTTAGTGTAGTACCTTTGTTATAACTGATGAATCGATGTTGATACGTTATTACTAATTTAAGGTCATAGGATATATTAGGCTTCTCTTTGTGTCCTTTGTGTTTTGTGGATTTTGACAAATGCAAAATGTCATGCATCATTAATGTCAGCACATGACATTTCATGTAATGTCATTGCACTGTCAGAATAATTTCATTGCCCTAAAAATCCCCTGTGTTCCATCTATTCCTTCCTTCCTCCCTCCTCCTGAGTTCCAATAACTACTGATTATTTTACTGTGTCTATAGTTTTGCTTTTCCAGAATGACATACAGTTGGAAATCATACAGTATTGTAGTCTTCCAGACTGTTCTCTTTCACTTAGTAATATGCATTCAGGGTTCCTCTATGTCTTTTCTTGGCTTGATAGCTTATTTCTTTCTTTTTAAAATTTAAATTCTAGTTAACATACAGTTCAATATTGGCTTCAGGAGTAGAGTTCAGTGGTTCATCACTTCCATACGGCACCCAGTAGTCATCATGACAAGTGCCCACCTTAATACCCATCACCCCCTCTTTCCCATCCCCCCACACCTCCTTCGTCAACCCTCTGTTCTCTGTAGTTAAGAGTATCTCATGATTTGTTTCTCTGTCTCTCCCCCTCCCCATATGTTCATCCATTTTGTTTCTTAAATTACACAAGTGAAATCGTACGGTACTCTTTTTTCTCTGACTGACTTATTTTGCATAGCATAATACACTCTAGCTCCATCCATGTCATTGCAAATGGATTTCATTCTTTTTGATGGCTGAGTGGTATTCCAGTGTATATACCATACCTTCTTCATCCATGCATCAGTCAGTGGATATTTGGACTCTTTCTGTAGTTTGGCTATTATTGATAATGCTGCCATAAACATCAGGGTAACATTTCTTTTTATTGTTAAATAGTATTCTGGTGCCAGTTTCTTTATCCATTTACCTATTGAAGGACGTCTTGGTTACTTCCAGTTTGGGGCAATTATGAGTAAAATGTCTAAATATTCAGGTTCAGGTTTTTGTTTGGACATGGGTTTTCAACTCTTTTCAGTAAATACGTAGGAGCATTTTTGCTGGATTGTACAGTAAGTGTATGTTTAGCTTTATAAGAAACTGCCTCGCTGCCTTCTGAAGTGGCTGTACAGTTTTGCATTCCCAATAATTAAAGAAATTTATATCCTGGCACTCTAAATGTACGTAAAAAATAAGTCTTTGTCAGACTGTTCTCTGAAATTAAACTTCATCTGGAGTGAATTCATATTCAAATTGTTGCTTTTGTTGGCTATCTTTCTTAGCATTATTTTTTTTTTGTCTTTTGAAGTTTTGTTTACAGATTCATTCGAGTGTGAGTGCTTTTGATTTTGTTTTCCTCATTTCTGTGCTCACCCTTCTCTGTGTGGTGATACTTCAGGTGTTTCCATCGACTTTTTGGACCATAGTCAAGAAATCAGATATAATAGTGGTGGGTTGGGGGGGGTCCTACTCTTGGAGAGCATTGGGGCTATTTTAGATCGATTCCCAGAGTGTGTGAATGTCTTGGTTCAGTTCCTGGTCATGAGGCTGTGTTTTTCTCTTCCCACTTTTCTAGGCCTAGAGCATTATATAAACCGTAGCTCTAGGCAGAGACTGGCAGCAATATTTTGTAGCTTCCTTTCAGCTCAGCCTCATCCTTGGCTGTAAGCGGTGAGTCTAGCTCAGATGTCTCCTGTTTCTCCACCTCTGTTATTTTGTGTCACTGTCGCCCTGTAGAAGGTATGCACCTGCTTCTGCTCTCAGCAACCAGCAAGCCTGTAGCTTCAGCCCCGCTCACATATTTGTGCATATGTTTTGTTTCTGATCCAGATGGGGTTTTATCTTTTTTTGAGCCTGCTTAAGCCAATAAAAATATATGTATATATGTATATTTATTTTTTTTTTTATTTTTTTTTTTTTTATTTTATTTATTTATTTATTTGTCAGAGAGAGAGAGAGAGCGAGCACAGGCAGGCAGAGAGGCAGGCAGAGGGAGAGGGAGAAGCAGGCTCCCTGCCGAGCAAGGAGCCTGATGTGGGACTCGATCCCAGGACGCTGGGATCATGACCTGAGCCGAAGGCAGCCACTCAACCGACTGAGCCACCCAGGCATCCCTATATGTATATTTATTTTTAAGGTTTAATTTTAAAGTCATCTCTATACCCAACGTGGGGCTCAAACTTACAGCCCTGAGATCAAGAGTCATGTGTTCTACCTACCGACTGAGCCAAGCAGGTGCCCCAAGTCACTTAAAAATATATTTAAAAAATATTTTATCTATTGGTGTGTATGTGGAGTGCAAGGCTTACTTACTGGACTACTTTGATTAGAAGACTTAGTTGGCCAGGCTTCTTTCTAATCTTCATACCACTTACTTTGTTGTTTGTATTATTGCAATGCCTAGACCCTCCAGCACAAAAGTTGAGTAGCAGTGATGATAATAGGCATTTTAATCTTTTTCCTGAATGAGAATGCTTCCAGTGTTTCACTATTAGATATGATACTTACTGAAAGTTATTGGTAGATTTCTTTTGTCAATTTATGAAAGTTTTCATCTGTTCTTAGTTTGTATTTTTTTTTTAAGTTTTATTTATTTAGGTAATCTTTACACCCCACGTGAGGCTTGAATTCACAACCTCGAGATCAAGAGTTGTATGCTCCTCCGACTGAGCCAGCTAGGTGTCCTGGTTTGCGTGTGTGCGTGTGTGCGTGTGTGTGCGCGCATGTGTGTATGTGTGCGTGTGTGTGCGCACGCGCGCGTGTGTGTGCGTGCGTGTGTTTAAAAGTCTGTTTTATTTATTTATTTTAAAAAGATTTTATTTATTTATTTGATAGAGATTTTTTATTTGACAGAGAGAGATCACAAGTAGGCAGAGAGGCAGGCAGAGAGAGAGGAAGGGAAGCTCTCTACTCAGGCTCCCCGCTGAGTAGAGAGCCCGATGCGGGGCTCGATCCCAGGACCCTGGGATCATGACCTGAGCCAAAGGCAGAGGCTTTAACCCACTGAGCCACCCAGGTGCCCCTAAAAGTTTATTTATTTATTTGAGAGAGAGAGAGAGAGAACATGAGCCGAGACAGAGGAAGAGGGAGCAGCAGACTCCCTACTGGGCAGGAAACCCCAGGCTCAATCCCAGGACCTGAGCTGAAGGCAGACGCTTAACTGACTGAACCACTCAGGTGCCCCTGGTTTGTGTTTTTATTGGTTGTTGGTTTTTTTTTTTTCATTTGTTGGAATTATCAGTTTTCTCCTTAATATAAGAGGACAGACAACTTTCTGAGTTGTAGATAACTGAGAGAAACATATGTTGTATATGATTTATTTGATAATGCATTTTTAACAAAATAAATCTTTAGAAAAACTAATTTTGATCTTGAATTTTTGCATATTAACATTATAAATAAGCTAATACAGGATTGAAATGCTGTACTCATCAGGTCTGGGCTAAATATTCTTGTAACTAAGCTTCACTATAATGAAATAGTCCTCAGTTAAAACAATTTTTTTGGTAACTTCTGGGACTCGACAGGATTTGTTCCGTTCCTAGCCATTCCAACTTCTTCCTCGCTTCTTTTTGTAGACTCTTTACTCCTTCCTTTTAAATTTTCTCTCTGCTCTGTCTCCTCTTGCCAGAGAGAGACTTTCTTCTGCAAGTAATAATATTATTTATTGTGAGGCTATAGTGTATCAGGTGCTTTTCATAGATAAGGACTATTCTTTAATCTTTACAAGTTTGGAACCTAGGTATGGTATCTTGAGTATAAGGGTGAGGAAACTGAGCTCAGAGAAGTTAAAACTTCTTTAGGGCCACACAGCTGATCAGTGATCTGGGTGGTATTGGAACCCAGGGCAGACTTCAAAGTCTTTTCCGTGTGCTGTCTTTAAAAAAGACTGTTGGGCGCCTGGGTGGCTCAGTGGGTTAAGGCCTCTGCCTTTGGCTCGGATCATGGTCCCAGGGTCTTGGGATCGAGCCCCGCATCGGGCTCTCTGCTCGGCGAGAGCCTGCTTCCTCCTCTCTCTCTCTCTCTCTCTGCCTACTTGTGATCTCTGTCTGTCAAATAAATAAATAAAATCTTAAAAAAAAAAAAAAAAGACTGTTGTTCCAGTTCCATTTGAGTTTTGTGTTTTGGCTTAGCCACATGATTCCTGAGCAGGACGACAGGACTGCTTTGTGTCTCCAGTATGATTTCCTTAAGAGACTTTTTCTTTAGTTAGATACTTGATTGCTTTGTCCCAGTTTGTTGTTTTATATCTTGAGAGATTTCGTATAATGACTAAATCTTTCTTAAAGAAACATAGAATGAGTAGTGTCCTGGGTAAGCATGTGGGCTCTGGAGTAAACTATTTTGGTTGGACCTTGAATTTATTTTAATTTTGTGAACATTATGAAACACTGACCTTCAAAAAGATATGGAGAATAAAATAGCGCATACCTGTGTACACACTGCTCAAGAAACCGGGCTCCTTTTGAGGTTGAACCCTCATGTAACTCCTTCCCAGTTGTATTCTCTTCCCCTTTCAAGGCAACTACTGTTCTGGATTCGATGCTTTTCATTCCTGTGCATATTTTCATGCTTTTATTACATATGGAAATAGCCCTAAATGTATATTATTTTGCATTTAAAATTTATAATAACAGTATTAATTATTTTTGTAACTTATCTTTTCTCACTCCTCTCAATATTGTGAGACTCATCTATGTGGATAAAAGTAGCTGTACCACTCTCATCTTGGCAGAGTAGAATTTTATTTTTTGACTGTGTTTCAATTTACTTTTATAGTTTCCTATGGATTGGCAATTCGTTTTTTCTGGATTTTTTTTCTTTTTTCTTTTTTTCTTTTTTGCTATTACAAATAATGCTGCAGTGAATATTCCTGCCACATTTCCTGGTGCACACATGCATGTCTTTTAGAGCATATACCTAGGAGGAAAACACTGGCTCGTGTGCCATGCACATCTTCAACTTCAGTGGGCATCCACTCTGAGTGGTTTTATCAGTTAACATTCACACTAGTGGTATGTGGCTTCTGTTGCTTCCCTGCTCTGTCAACCCTTAGTGTTATTAGGCTTTCTAATGTTTGCTGCAGATCTGCTGGATGAAAATATAGTCTTACTTTGGTTTTTAATGTAGGTTTTACCGATTACTAGTGAGGTTGAACATTGCTCGATGTTTTTAGTGGCCCTTTAGATTTCCTCTTCTGTGATTTGCTTGTTTTCATCATTTACCTTTTTTTTCTGCTGCACTGTCTTGTTCATATTGGTTTATAATTTTTACTACATTTTATACTAGTATAGAAAGGTGGTATAATGGACCAAAAATTAGGGGTTCTGGGTTTTTGTTTCTATTTCTTTTTCTTTTCTTTTTTAAAAAAGATTTTATTTACTTACTTGACAGAGAGATAGAGGGAGAGCACAAGTAGGGAGAGAGAGAGAGGGAGAAGCAGGTTCTCCACTGAGCAGGGAGCCTGATGCAGGACTCGATTCCAGGATCCTGGGATCATGACCTGAGCTGCAGGCAGCCGTTTAGCCAACTGAGCCACCCAGGTGCCCCTCTGTTTCCATTTCTTTATTGTGAAGTATAACTGTCACTTGGGACAAGACATTTATTTGGATGCTCAAAATTTGGGGTCTGGGTTAGGTAATTTCTAAGCCCTCCCATTCTGATTCTCCATTGTTTTGCTTTGTTTTTTTGTAGCTCATAAGCGTCACTATAAATATGTTAACTGAAATTAAAGATACGAGAACACAGGGAAGGAATTGTTAACATCTTGGATTTTGATGTGAAGGCTGCACACTGCTATTTGTTAATTATTTTAAGATTTTATTTTTAAGTACTCTGTACACCCAATGTGGGGCTTGAGTTCACAACCCCTGAGATCAAGAGTCGCATGTTTTACCAACTGAGCCAGGGAGCCACCATTGCACACTGCTATTTGATTGGTTTTATTTTCTTTTCATTAGTTCCAAAGTCATTTGAAAAGGGCATTCTTAATATCTTTCTTTAAAAAAAAGTCTTCAGGGGGACTCCTGGGTGGCTCAGCCGGTTAAGCGTCTACCATTAGCTCAGGTCATGATCTCGGGGTCCTAGGATGGACCCCATGTTGGGCTCCCCACTCAGTGGGAAGCTTGCTTCTCCCTCTGCCCGCCGCTCCTCCTGCTTTGTGCTCTCTCTGATAAATAAATAAAATCTTAAAAAAAAAAAAAGGTCTCTAGGGATAAGCTTAACTATAGACATAACTAGCAAGGATATGTTTTCTGAAATATGACTGAAAACTAGAACTTTGCATGTCCTTTCAAGAGTGTACCTTTTATTCATATGCTTTTAGTGTTTCCTCATTAGGTAAGTAGTTTAGTAGCCATGCTTAGAGCTAAAATTTCCTCTTATTAACTAAGCAACCCATAGTAGGTTTTAGGAGAAACTAGGAGGTCTGTCTTAAGCACACTATTGGCACTTGTTTCTTCTTTCAGTGGCTTACTTTCTATTACATTCTTTCTCTGATTCTTTGGACACTTTGCATTTCTACTTATATACCTCCTTTTACTTTTGTTAGGATATTTCCTCTATTCCAAATTAAAGTATTGCAAATGATTGATAACAAAGTATTTACTCTTCTTCCAAGTCTATGCCTTTATACCACTATTTTTTTCTTAAAGTCTATTTTATTTTTTTAGTAACTTCTGCATCCAACATGGGGCTCAAACTCATGACCCCAAAATCAAGAGTTGCATCTTCTTCCAACTGATCCAGCCAGGTGCCCTAATACTTCTGTACCTTTAAATAAATCAGAAGAATTGTAAATTAGGAAGGAGTCTTGCCATAGAATTCTAGTCTATGCATCTTCCAAGAGGGTAGTTACATAACAAGATCAATAATAATGATAATAATAATAGGAGCTAATATTTATTAGGCTCTTATTTTGTGCCAGGCATTATGCTAAATCTTTTACATAATTTATTAATGGTTACCACGGCCCTGTGAGATTATTCTATTAGCTATGCAGAGCTCTTTGTAGTAGCGGAGTGCAGTTTTGAATGTTTTTTTTATTGAAACCTAGAGACCTTTTTCACATTTGTAAAAAAGAAAATCTTAGGGTTTCACAAACATTTACTTTCCCTGGTTTTTTGTTTTGTTTTGTTTTGTTTTAATCTAAAGGAGAAGAGAAAAGAAGAAGTGTTAGAGGAAGGATAGTGAAGAATTTTCCTGAAATAAGCAAGGAAGTTACTTCTCTTTCAGGGAAGTCTGACTGTTTACACTAAGTAAGTACTAATTAGTGACAATCTCTCTTATCTCTGATTTCTTATATAAATACGCATCCAGAGAAAAACTGACAGGAGTTTTGCTGGGAGATAGTGAATTTGCTCAAGAAGTTTTGTTACCTGGATGCTTTGAAGTAGTAACTGAGAGCTGGAAGGGTTCAGACATTAACAAAAACATGCAAGGGAAATGAAGGATATATATATATTTTTAAAGATTTTATTTATTTATTTGAGAGAGAGACAGTGAGAGAGAGCATGAGAGGCGAGAAGGTCAGAGGGAGAAGCCGACTCCCCGTGGAGCTGGGAGCCCGATGCGGGACTCCATCCTGGGACTCCAGGATTGTGACCTGAGCTGAAGGCAGTCGCTTAACCAACTGAGCCACCCAGGTGCCCCAAATGAAGGATATTTATTGACACTTAGGTATATTACAGAGATATTCTGGAAACACCTCTAGAGGCTGCTTTCTTCCTGATAGTCTTTTCCTTTCGTCTCTTCTGCTTGCAGATTTAGTCCATCTCTGGAGCATATTGCTTCCTAGATAGGACGGACAAGGGTCCAGACGTTTTGTTGCACTGGTCTCCAGACTCCCTTTAACTGTTAATACGATGTCTCATCTAGCAACTGGGTTTGTGGACCTGTATTTTCCTCACTCCTGGACTCGTCATATTTGCCCTGGAGGGGGCGATGTGGCACAAAAGAAAGAGAGTAGGCTTTAGTGTCAAATGGATTGGTTGCCTAATTCCACAAATTACTAACTTTGTAACCTTAGGCCAAGTTAACTAACTACGTAGGCTTTAAATTTCTCCATCTAATTCTGCCACCCATGTTACTCATTTGTTCCTCAAACCTAGCAGAGTCCCATTTTCTCATTCTAGGTTTTTAAAATTGTTTTCAACTAAAAACAATTTTTTTTAAAACAGCAGTGGTTTCTAGAGTGGGAGACAAGTGCAGAATGATCCTCCAGGTCGGGTCTAACAAAATGTGGGCAGGGAGCTTTTACTAATATTTCATCCATAGGTTGACAATGTACTCCATCTGTATGTTTGAAGATAGAGATCGGGTTTTGTAAGCTAAGTAACTGGTGGGGCGGGGGGGGGGAGGTACTGGGAACACCACAGCCTGGAGAGGCCCGTCCTGTGAGCTTCCTCTGTTTGTTAATATGTTCGGACATATCAAAGTTCATCACTACCTGGGTTAGAGGTATTTCAGATTATATTATCTGACTTCAATTAGATGAACCTCGCTATAAAGGGCTTAAAGGATTCCTGCAAAGAAATTGCAGGTTGAAGTTTCAGATTCAGCTGAAGACTGAATAATGCAAGAACACATGAACAACAAGAAAAATGCAGTTGATACATTTATTTATATTATAGCTTGTCAGTCTAATGCAAAGTATAAAACAATAATGACCTAAGTGGATTGAAGAGGAATCCGTAAAAAATTATTAAATATTATTTGATATATGGGTTTATATGCACTGTGAGTACATTGTATCTTAAGATATTCCCTAATGATAGTATGAGGCTACTGTTCTCAGTTGATATTTTAAAACTAAGCATTTGGTATATGAAGACAAACTTACTGGAAATTTGTAGTGATGATTATAGTCATGAGCCAGTGAATCTAGAATATTAAAGATTATTAAGTTAGGGATACATTTTTAGAAGATTCTTTGGAGATTTCTTACTTCAGGAGTGAAAGACAAAAAGCCATAAACCTTTGCTTTCCCTGTTTCGGTAAAAGTAGCCGAAATACCATATAGACAAATCAATAACTTCAGTTTGGTGACTAAAATGCATTTTTTTTCTTCGATTTATTTTTATTTTATTTATTTATTTATTTAATTTCATTTCTTTTCAGCATAACAGAATTCATAGTTTTACACCACACCCAGTGCTCCATGCAATGCGTGCCCTCCCTAATACCCACCACTTGGCTCCCCCAACCTCCCACCCCCCGCCCCTTCAAAACCCTCAGGTTGTTTTTCAGAGTCTATAGTCTCTCATGGTTCATCTCCCCCTCAATTTCCCTCAACTCCCTTCTCCTCTCCATCTCCCCATGTCCTCTGTGTTATTTGTTATGCTCCGCAAATAAGTGAAACCATAAGATAATTGACTCTCTCTGCTTGACTTATTTCACTCAGCATAATCTCTTCCAGTCCCATCTATGTTGCTACAAAAGTCAGGTTTTCATCCTTTCTGATGGAGGAATAATACTCCATAGTGTATATGGACCACATCTTCCTTATCCATTCGTCTGTTGAAGGGTATCTTGGTTCTTTCCACAGTTTGGCGACCGTGGCCATTGCTGCTATAAACATTGGGGTACAGATGGCCCTTCTTTTCACCGCATCTGTATCTTTGGGGTAAATACCCAGTAGCGCAATTGCAGGGTCATAGGGAAGCTCTATTTTTAACTTCTTGAGGAATCTCCACACTGTTCTCCAGAGTGGCTGCACCAACTTGCATTCTTTGTTGGGATACTTACAGAAGACATTGCTAAAGATCAAAATAATAAATTTTATATCAGATTTGGAGTTTGCAAGAGTTTGTGTACATTTGGATAAAA
Source organism: Mellivora capensis (assembly GCA_004024625.1). Classification (NCBI taxonomy): domain Eukaryota; kingdom Metazoa; phylum Chordata; class Mammalia; order Carnivora; family Mustelidae; genus Mellivora; species Mellivora capensis. The sequence continues at coordinate 40,369 of PISX010010092.1, forward strand.
GTACAGAGCTTGTGGTATTTGATATACTCCATTTCAATAATAAAAACATACCGAGTCCTGCCTCCCCCACCCCCCACCCCCCACCCGCTAAAGAAAAGATTTATCAGAGAATATACTCCAAGTAAATGACTTACCATTTCATTGTGAGCTAGGAGCTATAAGGTATAAAGAATAATACATGGTGCCCAGAATCCGGTCTACTAAATAAAACATAGCCACATAGAGCTCGTATCCCTCTGTGGTCCGTTATTCTGCTTTCATCTCCAGAGGTGTTCACTCTTCTGAATTTGGTGATGCATGCTTCTTGTGCACTTGGAAAGAATTTGTGTTTTACCATTACCAGGTGGGACATCTGCTAAGTATCGGTTCTAGTTGGCTGCTGGTGTTGTTCAGTCCTTCATATTCATCTTGACTTTCTACTTGTACTGGTCATTGAGAAGAATCGAAGTCTCGAAATGGAAGTGTGGGTTTGTCCATTTCTCCTTTCAGTTCTATCCATTTTTGCTAAGTGTATTGTGAGGCACTGAGTTTAGGTATGTAGACACTTAGGATTGTTATGTCTTCTCAGAGAATTATATATGTTGTAGGCCCGACAGTATGATGTTGTAGATACTGTTTTATGCAATTGCTTTTTTAAAAAAGATTTTATTTATTTATTTGACACAGAGAGAGAGCACAAGCGAGGAAGTGGGGGAGAGGGAGAAGCAGACTCCCCACTGAGCAGGGAGCCCAACACGGGGCTTGATCCTAGGACTCTGAGATCACGACCTGAGCCGAAAGCAAATGCTTAACCTACTGAGCCACCCAGGTGCCCCTACGCAATTGCTTTTTATTTTAAAGATTTTCTTATATTTTAAAAGATTTACTTATTGGGGTGCCTGGGTGGCTCAGTGGGTTAAGCTGCTGCTTTTGGCTCAGGTCATGGTCTCAGGGTCCTGGGATCGAGTCCCGCATCGGGCTCTCTGCTCAGCAGGGAGCCTGCTTCCCCCCCCCCCCACCCCGCCTGCCTCTCTGCCTACTTGTGATCTCTCTCTCTGTCAAAAAATAAATAAAATCTTAAAAAAAAAAAGATTTATTTGAGAGAGAGAGCGAGTGCCATGTGAGTGCAAGCCAGGCATGGGGATGTGAGGGGGGAGGGTCAGAGGGGGATGGAGAGGGATAAGCAGACTCCATGCTGAGGGCTGAGCCACATGGTGGGTGGGGCCCTCTGTCCCACAACCCTGAGATCATGACCTGAGCTAAAGTCAAGAGCTGGATGCTTATCGACAGAGCCACCCAGATGCCCCTAAAGATTTTATTTTTAAGTAATCTCTATGCCCATCGTGGGGTTTGAACTCACACCCTGAGACCAAGAGTTGCATGCTCCACTGACTGAGCCAGCCAGCCAGGCACCCCTATGCAATTGCTTTTTGAATCAGTTAAGAGAATAAAGGAAAATAAATATGTAATTGCTCTGTTTTAAAAAATATTTTTTAAAGAACAGTTTTAGATTTAGTGATGAATTAAACCGTAATCAGGAGTACCTGTATGTACCTCATACCTGTTCCTTCTCTTATGAACATTATCGTGGTTCATTTGTTACAATTAATGAACCGGTGATGATGTGTTCTTATTAACTGAAATCGTGTTTTATTCAGATTTCTGTAGTGTTTTCTCATGGCATTTTTCTGTTCCAGAATCCTGTCCAGGATTCCACATTATAATTAGGTGTGATGTCTCCTTAGACTTCTCTCAGCTTTGTCAGTTTCTTAGGCTTTTCTCATCAAGTGTTTGATAAAACTTGACAGATATGAGGAGTGCTGGTTAGATATTTTGTATATTTTTCCCTCAATTGAGATTTGCCTGTTTTTCTCATGATTAGACTGGGTTTATGGGTTTTGGGGTGGAAGACCCCAGAAGTAAAATGCCACTTTCATTACATCATGTCAGGGGTACATCCTGTCTCCGTAATGAGTCACTGTTGACCTCGAGCACCTGGCTGAGGTCGTGTTTGTCAGATTTCTCCACTGTCAGGGTATTTGTCCCTCTCCCTTTTCCTCTTTGGAAGGAAGTCACTCTGTGCAGCTCACACTTAAGGAGTCGGGGGTTATGCTCCACTTTCTCTAGGGCAGAGGATCTCCATAAAAAATCTGGAATCCTACTGCCTAGGGTATTTGTCAATTCTTCACTTGTTAATTTATTTACTCATTTATATCAGTATCAGCTTAAAGATATTTAATACTATTTAATGTTGTTGCTGAAATTATTCTAATTTCGTCCGTTGAGAGCTGTCAGTTGGCTTCTGTGTTCCTTTGATAAGCTCCTGTCATATGGTTTTTTTCCCTCCCCAGAACTTATTTCCTTTCTTTTTTTAAAAGATTTTATTTATTTATTTGACAGATATAGGGAGAGCATAAGTAGGCAGAGAGGCAGGCAGAGGGAGAGGGAGAAGCAGGCTCCCCGCTGAGCAGGGAGCCCGACGCAGGGCTCTATCCCAGGACCCTGAGATCATGACCTGAGCTGAGGCGGACACTTAACCAACTGAGCCACTCAAATGCCCCAGAACTTACTGATTTTCAAGAAGCTCCAGGGTTCGTGTTGTATATTTCCTGCCTCAGCCGTTTCTCCAAGAAGCCCTGGTTCCTTTTATCGGAGAATGGTGTTCTCCCCCCAAATTAGGGCACTAGGTGTGCTCATTGCTATTGGGATATTGTTGTTTCTAGGCCTTCTAGAGCAAGGATGTATATATGTGTATACTGACCCACATATATGTACACATATCTACAGATGCTTCCATGTGTAACTACCTGTATCTCTGTTAAGGTACCATGAACTTGTACTGATGTTTCCGGTTGTAATCCATCACCATGTGGAATTTCTCGCTTCTCATCTTGCTTATCTGTAACCTCACCACTCCACCATCTGCCATCCATTAGCTTAAGTGTTCAGCGGCAGTACACCTGTGTCCTAGTATCCGAATTGTCATCTCAGAACCTGTGGGAAACTGAAGTACAGTACTTACGTATATTTTGCTTTGCCTTTGGCCTTACAGACTTCATTTATTCCCAGAATTACTTAGGTGACTCATTTTCCCCTTACCTTCCTCAGGGAGGTTGTGTGAACATTCGTAATACAGTTCAGTTATTTGTCACGTTCTGCATTTCATTCTGAGATCCTCTGACAGTATAAGAATTTTTTTTTTAAACTTGCATATGTTAAGGTTCACTCTGTGAAATTTCTGTCGGGTTGGACAAATGTATGGTGTCATGGATCCACCATTCCAGTATCATACGGATGTTTCACCACCCTAAAAATTCCCCCGTGTTTCACCTATCCATTCCTCTTGCTCTCTCCCCAAATCTGTGGTAGCCGCTGATCATTTTTACCATTTGTATAGTTTTGTTTTTCTAGAAGGTTGTAAAATTGGACATGGTGTGTAGTCATTTCAGACTCGCTATTTTCACTTAACAATATGTATTTAAGCTTCCTCTGTGTCTTCACATGGCTTGGTAGCTCACATATTATTGCTGAACCACTGGGGAAGTACCCTGGTTTGTTTATCTGTTCACCATTACAGGGCATCTTGGTTGCTTTCGTTATTTGGCAATTGCGACTAAAGCTGGGTGTAATCATTTGGGTGCAGGTTTTGTGTGAATATAAATTTCCAACTCAACTAGCACCTCATGGTGCTATTGCTGGTTCACCTGGTCTTAAGACTGTGATAAGCTTTGTAGAGACTGCCACCCTGTCGTCCTCCTGACTGTTTCTGCATTATTGCTTGCAGTGGATGGAAGTTCCTGGTGCTCTACATTCCTGTCAGCATTTGATATTGCCATTTTAAAAAAAAATTTTAGCATTGTAACGGGCATACAGTAGTACCTCATCGTGTTCTAATTTATAATTTCCTAATGATAATGATATTGAATATTTTTTCATGTACTTATTTTTCACTTATATGTCTTCTTTGGTTGAGGTATCCAGATCTTTCGATCATTTTTTAATTGGGCTCTTTTCTTTTTTTTAAAGATTGATTTATTTGGGGAAGTAGGGGCAGAGGGAGAGGAAGAGTCTTTTTTTTAAAGATTTATTTATTTATTTGAGAGAGAGAGAGAGAGCATGAGAAGGGGGAGGGTCAGAGGGAGAAGCAGACTCCCTGCTGAATAGGGAGCCCAAGGGAAGAGAGAGTCTTTTTTTTTTTTTTTTAAAGATTTTATTTATTTATTTGACAGACAGAGATCAGAAGTAGGCAGAGAGGCAGGCAGAGAGAGAGGAGGAAGCAGTCTCCCTGCTGAGCAGAGAGCCCAATGCGGGGCTCGATCCCAGAACCCTGGGATCATGACCTGAGCCAAAGGCAGAGGCTTAACCCACTGAGCCACCCAGGCGCCCAAGAGAGAGTCTTAAGCAGGCTCTGCACTCAATATTGAGCCCGACGCAGGGCTCAGTCTCATGACACTGAGATCAGGGCCTGAGCTGAAACCAAGAGTCAGATGCTTAATGGACTGTGCCACCAGGCAGCCCCTTTTCTTAAAAAAAAAGATTTATTTATTTAGGTAGGGGAGTAGGGGCAGAGAGAGAGGGAGAGGGGAAGGGGGCTCTTTTCTTATTGTTGAGTTTGAAGAGTTCTTTTCATACTTTGAATATAAGTCCTTTATCAGATGTGTTTTGAAAACATTTCTTTCACATTAGGGCTTGTCTTTTCATTATCTTAGCAGTTTTTTTTTCCTTTTTTTTTTTCTTAGTTTCTTTTGCACTATGGTTAATTCTGATAAGATCCAGCTTATCAATTTTTTCTTTCATGGATTGTGCTTTTGGGGTGTTGTGTCTAAAAACATTTATTCTGTTTGACTTTTGGCTTAAGATATTAAACAGCCTCTTTTAGGGGCTTATGGTTTCAAGTCTTTTTTGATTGAAAAAGCTTTGCTTACATTCTCATAGCTAAGGTGCTATTTTGTTTTTGTTTTTTGTTTTTTTTACATTTTGTAGACTAAGGCTGTGCTCCTTTTTTTAAAATTACTAGTCTTGCTTCAAAGTTATTTATTGTTGCATTGTTCAAAGTAGTAGATAATTGGAAATAACTGCCAACAGTCAAGGCTTGGATAAGGAATTATGATAAAACTCCATTCTGCCATTCAAAATTATGTTTTTGAAGAGTGCTCAGTGGCATGGAAAGATGCTCAAGTGTATTGTTAATTCCCTCCCCCAGCTTTATCGAGGTGTAATTGATAAAATTGTATGTATATAAAGTGTACAATGTGATGATTTGACATATGTATATCTTATTAGAGGATTACCACAATTGAGTTAATTAACACAACTGTCACTTCACAGTTACCTCTTTGGTGGTTTAAGGCATCTCTTATCAAATTTCAAGTATACAGTATTGTACAGTATTATCAACTGTGCTTACCGTGGTGTACATTCGATCCCCGGAACTCATTCATCCAGTAACTGAAAGGTTATATCCTTTGATCACTGCCTTCTCATTTCCCCCACCCCCAGCCCCTGGAAACCACTATTCTACTCTGCTTCTGTAGTGAACTTGACTCTTTTTTGTATTACTAGATTCCACATATGAATGAGTTCATGGTATTTGTTTTTCTTTCTCTGACTTAGTTCACTTTGTGCCCTGATGTTTTTTAACTGGGTGGAATGAAGCTCCTGAGTAGGGTGATTAGGACCCCTGAAGCTGGAATGTGTTGGCCTAAATACATGTAGGGGACTTCCCTGTCCGTCCACAGGATGAACTGCCGGAAGATGTGGGTGCAGAGTCTGAGATCACAGTGTCACAGAATTGTATTTGTGGGGGCGCCTGGGTGGCTCAGCTCCAGATCATGATCCCAGGGTCTTGGAATCGAGTCCCGCATCAGGCTCCCTGCTCAACAGAGAGCCTCCTTCTCCCTCTGCCTGCTGTTGACCCTGCTTGTGCTCTCTCTCTCTCTGTCAAATAAATAAATAAAATCTAAAAAAAAAAAAAGGAATTGTATTTGTGCATTCATGTGGACAAAGATTTTGGCAGTCGAAATGGGAAAAAAGGGTGGATACGAGTGATCATGAGGAAGGAAGTGGCAGGGTTTGACATCAGAGTTAGTATGCGAAGGGAATGATATGAGGTGTTGGTTACCTCTTGATCATGAGGCTAAGGAAAGGCAAAGTACCAGGAGTGCGAGTGGAAGGAAGTAAAGAGATGTACTGTTCATGTAAGTGCTGATTTTCAAGGTTATATCAGAAGGACAAGGACATACAATCGGGTATGGCAGTAGTAGTAGGTATTTTTTGAGTGTGAAACCGTTAAAATCCTAACTACAAAGCTTTAGTGGTTAGTATCCATAGAGTATTGATGGATTCACCTATCAGGAACGTCTAGGGAAGTCATATATAGTAATTGTAGTTTATATGCAACCTATAAATTTGGATTTTATGTCATCTGCATTGTAGACTTGGTTGAAGTGAGAAGACTTAATGTTTTCGTTTAAGTTCCCCCAGAAGCTGACTCAGACAAAGATTTGAGTGCAAGTATTTTGTTTTGAAGATTATCCCAGGAAATACCAGTAGGGGACCATGAAGTGAGATAGGGAAGGGAAGTTTAGCAAATAAAGGATTTGTTTCAAGTGAGTTACTAGTTACAGCTGTGAGTAACTGGAGCTTATTCCTGCTGGGGAATTCCAGGAGCCTGGAGCTTATTCCTGCTGGGGAATTCCAGGAGCTGTTATAGGGCATGTCCTCAGAGTTCAGCTTCTTGAGGGGGCAAGGGAGGCAGAGTATCTCCTGGTCACCACAGAGGGTGATGAATCTGCAGTATTTCAGGCTTGGCATGCGGGGAACAAAATGGGCTTCAGAATTCAGAGAAAGCCATCAGTTTTTATTTGTTTTGTTTCCTTTTTTTTTTTTTTAATTTTAAGATTTTATTTATTTATTTGACAGAAATCACAAGTAGGCAGAGAGGCAGGCAGAGACAGAGGGGGAAGCAGGCTCCCTGCTGAGCAGAGAGCCCAATACAGGGCTCTATCTTAGGACCCTGAGATCTTGACCTGAGCCAAAGGCAGAGGCTTAACCCACTGAGCCACCCAGGCACCCCAATGATTTTATTTTTAAGTAATCTCTGCACCCAGCATGGTGCTCAAACCCACAACCCCGAGTTCAAGAGTCACATGCTCTACTAACTGAGCTGGCCAGGTGCTCCCGGTCTTGTTTTGTTTTTAAAGCAGATGCTGTCAGTCCAGTAGAGGTAGAATTGGCAGAGATTAGGAGATATGGGCAGGGGGGCCCTCTCCTGGCTCTTTTCTTTATCCTCTGCCACGCGGTTCCAGCATCTTCAATTCATTTTCTATAAGGTCGTCAGTCCTCCTCACCCCGAGGCTTAAACAAGCCAATCTAGCTGCACATTAGCCCTGGCTCTTGGTGTCCTTTCTGGAACATTAAATCCTGTGGCATGTGGAAGTACCCCTATATCAACAGTTCTCCTCACCAACCTTAACCCCATCTTTATTTTCCCCAAGCTCATTCCCAGGTATGTTCTCCCAGGTCCCACCAGTGCATTTCATCAGATCCAGTAGCTGTTTTGGTGAATCACCCCTTTCCATCCCAAGTAAGAACATTACCTCCCTATTTCCATGATGCCAGGACTTGACCCTGGTTATTAGCCTGGAATCAGTGACAGAGGTGGGGATGGATCCTGAGAAGGGTCAGCATCTTCTGAGGCATGCATCTCGGATGAGGCCTTTTCATGGTCTTTAGGCAGAGAAGATTGCCATCTTGTATCCAGGGCAAGGGAACCACTTTTTCTGGCCTAGAGGGTTCAGGAGAATCTTGACGAAACTGTGAATTCAGTCTTTTAAATAACTTACCTACTTTCATAATCAGAATTTGGGCCTGATTTTTAGCACAATTTGCCTTCTAGTCATAGGTACTCAGAGTTCCTTAAAATGCTGCTATGAGGTCTTCTGGTTGTCATACCACGCTTTGAGTTGTTACTTAGATGATTAGGCTTTGACATTCTTTCTTCTGTGTATCAATGCTACTTAACAAAAACCCAACCAATTTAATTGTCTTTAAAATTCTTGATGCCCCTATATCTCTCAGATGCTAAAGCTATCACATAACCCAGTCATCTCTACCTGTATCCCATCTTGGATCCACCACATCAAGAGTAATATTGTGGCAGCAGCCCACCAGTGGTTCTCACCAAGCCGCTTACTACCAGCCCTGGGGATCTTGTCATTTGGTTGGTTAGTGATCACTTATAGAATCCATCTGGAAGACTTGTTATATCAGGATCAGATCTTATTTTGGGTTACCCTAGAAGCAAATGCAGATGTAAAGACAAGTTTTGTTTTGTTTTGTGGGTTTTTATTTATTTATTTATTTTTGGTGATCCTAGGAGAAACGAGTGGAGTGGAGAAGTGAGGCAGAGTAGAGAAAGGAGCTAGTAAAGGCTTTCTCATCAGGCAGTGTGGGTAAGCCAGTGGAAAACACTGCCTTTTGTTCAGTAAAGGAGCTGCAGCATATATATATTAACTTCCATCAGTGGGAGAGTTCCTCCAGGGATATTAACCCCCTGGTGCTTCTGGACTGCCCCCAAAGGTCAAGGCTGTCTTCACTGGCCAGAAAAAGCCCTCAGGCAAAGAAATGCAGATGCTGGCACCTGGAAGCTGATCGGCATGATGGAATAAAGGCAGGATATCAACTTTTATACTTTAAAAAAAATATATTTTATTTTTTTATTTGTCAGAGAGGGAGAGTGAATGAGAGAGCACGAGCAGGGGGAGCGGCAGGCAGAGGTAGAAGCAACAGTCCCTGCTAAGCAGGGAGCCCAATGTGGGACCGGATCCCTGAACCCCCAGATCATGACCTGAGCTGAAGGCAGGCACTTAACCGACTAAGCCACCCAGGCATCCTGGTCTTCTATACTCTTAAGTCAACAATTAATGTCAGTGTTGTGGCTACTGTTGAATAACAAGCTTTTCTTCCACCTTAGTTTGGTTTTGAGAGTTTTTTAAAGTATATATACTTCAATTATAATCCTGTATTTAACCTGTGATTTGCAAATATTTTTCATCTAGTATGTAACTTGTCTTTTCATTTCTTACCAGTTTCTTTTATAGAAGAAATTCTTTAATTTTGGTGATGTTCAACTTGTCTTTTTTTTTTTTTTTTTGGCTTGTGCTTTTACTGTGATGTACCAGACCATGAAGAGTTTCTCCTATGTTTTCTTTTAAAAGTTTTATACTTTTTTTAAAAAAAGATTTTATTTATTTATTTGACAGAGATCACAAGTAGGCAGAGAGGCAGGCAAAGAGAGAGGAAGGGAAGCAGGCTCCCTGCTGAGTAGAGAGCCCGATGCGGGGCTCGATCCCAGGACCCTGGGATCATGACCTGAGCCGAAGGCAGAGGCTTTAACCCACTGAGCCACCCAGGCGCTCCTAAAAGTTTTATACTTTTTATACTTTACATTTACACTTATCTCCCATTTCAAATTATTTTTTGTATATGGTATGAAGTATAGGTCAAGGTTCACCTTTTTGTCATATAGATAACTGGTTTTTCCAACACCAAGTCTGTCCTTTTTCTTCACTGAATTCTTTTTGCACTTAAAAAAAAAATAAGTCCTCTTCCAGTACTGTGCTATCTTGATTACTGGGGCTTTATAGTAGTTCTTTTTTTTTTTTTTTAAATTTTTTAAAATTTCATTTCTTTTCAGCGTAACAGAATTCACAGTTTTACACCACACCCAGTGCTCCATGCAATGTGTGCCCTCCATAATACCCACCACCTGGCTCCCCCAACCTCCCACCCCCCGCCCCTCTTTATAGTAATTCTTAAAGTTTACTATAATCCTGCATCTTTATTTTCCCTTTACCAAATTGTCTTATCTATTCCTTTTGCCTATTTATAGAATTTAGAATTGTCTATCTTTGTAAAAATTTCTGCTGGAATTTTGATTAGACTGCCTGATGAGATGGTATTTCACTCTGTTTGTTTAGGTCTTTTAAAAATTTCATCACTGTTTTATGATTCCAGTATACAAATCCTATACATGTTTTGTTTTGTTTTGTTTTGTTAGTATAGACCTAAGCATCTTATTTTTGTTAGAGATATTGCAAATGCTGTTTTCAAAGTATTCAATTTCTAGCTGTGCAGCGCCAGTAAACAGAGCTGTGGCTGACTTTTGTGTTTCAACCTCCTGTCCTGCAACGGTGTCAGACTCACTTTTTAGTTCTAGGAGCTTTTTTTGGCTCCTAGAATTTGGAATTTCTGCATCATCTAGATCATCATGATGTCTGCAAAATAGGGATAATTTTATTTCTTTCTTTCCATTCTGTTTGCCTTTTATCTTTTGTCTTATTTCACTGGCTGAGACATCCCATATAATGTTTAATAGAAGTAGTAAGAATGGACATCCTCATCATGGTCCCATTCTCAGGGGAAAAGCATATAGTTTTCTACCACTGAGTATGATCGTAGCTGTCAGTTTTCTGTAGGTGCCTTTATCAGGTGTAGAAAGGTTTTATTTCTAGTTTTCAGAGAGTTCATCTTCAGGAATGAACCTTGTATTTTGTCAAATGCTTTTTTTGCATCTGATATAAACATTTTTTATTAGATTGTTAATATGTTAGATTATATTGATTAATTTTCAAATGTTGAATTGGCCTTCCATTCCTGGGATAAACTCCCACTGCTTCCAAGGTTTTTATATATGGCTTGATTGGTTGAGGATTTTGCTTGTTGTTGAGGGTTTTTGTGTCTATGTTCATGAGAGGCATTTGTTTTTGTACTCTCTTTGTCTATTTTGGGTATCAGGATATTACTGGCTTTTTAAAATGATTCAAAAGATGTTCTTTTGTATTTTCTGGTAGCAATTGTATGAAATTGGTGTTATTTTTTTCTAACATCTTTTGTGGTTCTTCATTTGTAACATTTTGTAATTGTTTTCCCTTTCTAAAGAAATTTTTAAAAAATTTTTTATTTATTTGCCAGAGAGACAGCAAGAGAGGAAACACAAGCAGGGGGTGTGGGAGAGGGAGAAGCAGGCTTCCTACTAAGCAGGAGCCAGATGCAGGGCTCGATCCCAGGACCCCAGGATCATGACCTGAGCCGAAGGCAGCCGCTTAACAACTGAGCCACGAGGCACCCCCTGAAGAACTTTCCTTAGCTTATTTTAGAGCATGTCTGCTGACTACAAATTCTCTCAGTTTTCTTTAACTTCTGAAAGGATAGTATTCTCTCCATGTAAAAGCATTGCTCCGCCGTCTTCTGACTTCCATGGTTTCTGATGAGAAATCTGCAGTAATCGTGTCACCACTCCTCTCAGCAGGGGCTGTAGGCTCTGTTCTGTGCGTTGACTACCTGTTTGTTTTCCAAATAAGCTTTCAACAAAGCCATACTCATTTGTCTACATAGTGTCTGTGGCGGCTTTCACACTGCAGTGGCCATGGTGGGTAGTGGTGACAGACCACATGGCCTGCAAACCTAAAATATTTACTGTTGGGCTCTTTAAGAAAAAAATTGGCTGGTCCCTATCCTATAGGTAAAATGTTCTTTTACTCCGACTTCTTTCAAGACTTTTTCTTTGTCTTTCAGAAATTTGATTATGATATGACCATGATAGTTAGTTTCTTTGGCTTTAGCTTGTTTGCTCAGTTTCTTGAATTCGTAGGTATGTCATTCACTGAACTTGGTAAGTTTTCAGCTAGTATGTCTTCATGTATTGTGTAGCACCACGTTGCCACACTCCTTTTTCTCTCCTGCTGGGATTCTGAGTATATGATGAATGTTGGATCTTTTGTTTTTGTCCACTCAGTCCCTGAGGCTTTATTCCTTTAAGAAACAAACAAACAAACAAACAAACAAATACCTCTCTCTTGCTCCCCCCTCCTTCAGATGGGATAATTTCTGCTTGGTATATCTTAAAGTTTACTGACTCTTTCCTCTGTCATTTCCATTCTACTGTTGAGTCCATCCAGTCCTCCCCCAATGAGTGTATATTTCAGTTCTAAGATTTCTTTTTTTTTTTAAGATTTTATTTATTTATTTGACAGAGATCACAAGTAGGCAGAGAGGCAGGCAGAGAGAGAGAGGAGGAAGCAGGCTCCCTGCTGAGCAGAGAGCCTGATGTGGGGCTCGATCCCAGGACCCTGGGATCATGACCTGAGCTGAAGGCAGAGGCTTTAACCCACTGAGCCACCCAGGCGCCCCCCAGTTCTAAGATTTCTATTTGGTTCCTTTCGTATCTTTTCTTTCTCTGCTAACACTTAAGATTTTAACTTATTTCAAGAATGTTTGTGATTGCTAATTTAGGCATTTTTCTAACTGCTACTTTTTTTTTAAGATTTTATTTATTTATTTTATAGAGATCACAAGTAGGCGGAGAGGCAGGCGGGGGCTGGCGGGGGGGAGGGGGAAGCAGGCTCCCTGCCAAGCAGAGGGCCCTGAGATCATGACCTGAGCCGAAAGCAGAGGCTTAACCCACTGAGCCACCCAGATGCCCCTAACTGCTACTTTAAAGTCTCTATCAGGTTCCTCCAACATCTCTGTCTTCTTATCGGTAGCTTCTGTTGACTGTCATTTCCCTTGTGAGTTAAGATTTTCTTGGTTGGTTGTTTGCCAAAGAATTTTGTATTGTTTCTGGACATACTGAACATGATAAAACTTTGGGTCTTCCTTAAATTTATAGAGTGTTGATATTTTTTGTCTTAGCATTGTAGTTTTGTAGGCATCTCAATGACCCAGAATATAGTTATATTAATTTTTTCGAGATTAATTTGGAAATAAAGACAAAATTCAGAAAATTGTCATGAAGAAATTAGAGATCTCCAGGAATTCTTAGGCTCTACTTTGAAAAAAAGTGGTGTAGAGAAATAGCGAAAAGTAGAAAAATGCTATAATGAGATGTGTTATAAAGGATATTATGATATTATCTTTGAATCTATGGTTCGCATTTAAAATTTGTATTACCTAGTGAGAGACCAAGATTGGGGAGGAGGCAATAAACTTTTAAATATCTTTCTTCCTTTGTAATTACAGGCTACTGGTACCAACACTTTTTTTTTTCTCTAGGACCTACCTTTCATTACATTTTGCTTTGTCTTTGTTTCTAGTTGCTTTGTCTTTTGGCTTTCTTCCTGTTTAAAATTTTTTTCTCTTGGAGGTAAATTGTTAAGTAACCATCATGTGTGTTAAAGCCTACTTGGTAATACATCAATGATTTAGGAAAAGATTGGTTTTAATTATCAAAATTTTAGTTGTAGAAAGGTAATTTTAAAATTTTCTTTAGGATATATTTAAAACTAAAACTTTACCAGGCACCTTGTTTTAATGGATATGTAATTTTTGTAGTCACCATTTAATTTGTGATTCTAATATATTTGAGACTGTGCTATAAATCACTCCATGATTTATAAGTTTAATCTCCTTAGGGAAATTGTTTGGTTTATGCTCTGTCTAGATACTTTTTCTTCACAGAATAAGGCAAAATTCAGCTGAAATGATCATGGATTTTGCATCAGTAGGGTCTGTGCAATGGGCTTTTTTGTTCTCCAGCTTTTTAAGTGTGGAGATTTGGCAGCATGCATGTGAAAGCAAGGATTATGTAAGAAGTTTAGTGAAAGGGTGGGAATACCACTTCTGAGTTGTGGCCTCAAGCAAGTTAGTGTTCTTTTCCAGGCTGTTTCCTAATCTATAAAATGGGGATAATAATAATGATACCAGTATCTAGGGTTGTTGGAAGGATTAAATGAGGTAACACATGGAAAGAGTTTTAACAGAGAGACTGATATAGCCTATGTGTATCAACCTGAACTATTACTGTGTGATTAAAAAATTTATCTCTAGGGGGGCCTGGGTGGCTCAGTGGGTTAAGCCTCTGCCTTCAGCTCAGGTCATGATCCCAGGGTCCTGGGATCGAGCCCCACATCGGGCTCTCTGCTCAGCAGGGAGCCTGCTTCCCTCCCTCTCTCTGCCTGCTTGTGATCTCTGTCTGTCAAATAAATAAATAATAGCTTAAAAAAAATTATCTCTAGGAGTTCTTTGAGTTTGGGGATGAATACTTTCTTTTTTTTTTTTTTTTAAAGATTTTATTTATTTATTTGACAGAGAGAGAGAGATCACAAGTAGGCAGAGAGGCAGGCAGAGAGGGAGAGGGAAGCAGGCTCCCTGCTGAGCAGAGAGCCTGATGCGGGCTTGATCCCAGGACCCTGGGATCATGACCTGAGCCAAAGGCAGAGGCTTAACTCACTGAGCCACCCAGGTGTCCCAGGTATGAATACTTTCTTTGTTCAATATTGTTTACTATGAAAATAGAAGATTTTATTTATGTCTTTTGTGTATATGCTAATAACTGTTATGTTCTTTAGTTTAGCCTTTCATTATAATTATTTTCTAAATTATATTTAGTACCTTGTTTATCTGTGTAAAACAGTAGGGTTATGGGAAGCTGTGTCCCAACTAATCCAGGACTTAGCAGAGAAAATAATCAAAGTTAGAAATGAGACATAGCTCCATATTTTCAGCACAGGAAGCAAGTGTATGAGCTCATTTAATTATTGACTTTGTCATATTTTAGAAGCTATCAAGTAAATAAAGGGACAGTGTCTTGTCTTTTTCTATATCGGGCTTCTACTTTATTTTTACTGATTGTCTCTTAAATGCATATAGAACTTGGTTTCCTGTACCTCTTCATAACAGAATGATAAGCCCTTGGATTAATTATCAAATTACAGTGGTTTATTGTATCTTTTTTTGTTTATAGGATGATTGAGGAAAGTGGAAATAAGCGGAAGACCATGGCCGAGAAGAGGCAGCTGTTCATAGAAATGCGTGAGTCCTGAGTACTTCTGGGTTCCTTGTTTGTATGTGTGCCTTTTCTTTTTTTTCCTGATGAAGTCATAACTTTAAGCATTAGCATGTTCCATTTTTTAAAAAAAGATTTATTTATTTCAGAGACAGAAAGAGAGTGCAAGTGGGCCTAGGGGCAGAGAGAGAGGGGCAGGGAGAGAATCTCAAGCAGACTCCATAAGGATCATGGATTTGCCATCTTTGGGCCTTTGCTTATGCAGTTGGGCCCACCTTCATCTGCCTTGTTGTCCTGCTTACCATTCAAGGCTCAGCATAGGGGTCATATTTTCATTAATTTTTTAACACATTTATTGAATATCTGTCATGTTCTAGGTGCTAGGGTTAAGGGGAGAACAGAACACAGTCCCTGACTTCTTGCATATTGCTTACCTTTTGGTGAGGGGAAACATACAAAATAAGGAAACCAAGTTGATAAACAAATCCTGATAGTAAGAAGGGCCTGGGGTGCCTTCAGTAAATAAACGTGACCATGAGAGAGAGCACAACCAGGGTGGAGTACTAGTGTGGCGTAGAAAGTGGGTATTCTGTAAAGAATTGGGTTTGCTGCTTCATGAATATCATCATTATGACACATAGAGCTCAGACACATTGCCTTTCTCTGTAACAAACTCAAGGATATGGACAGTTTTGCAGATGTTTGGTGAGTATGGCTTCTTGTCTCCCCTCTTTCTTCATAGGAAGAATTGCATTGGTGACAGTGGTGTCTGCTGCTAAAAGTCCTCTCTCCTTTCTGACACCCCCCAGATCTCCAGCATTAGTACCTTCTATGGATGTAAAAGTCATCTTTTGCCAGCCTTATCATAGGATTCTACCATCTAAGTTTTGGGTTGATTTTATGGTAATTTTGAATTCATTGATCTTTCTATTTTATTAGTCTCAGTGGGTAATTAATAGATTTTTACTTGTTGTAGGTATATCCATAACTTTTTTAAGACTTCACTTTAAAAAAAAAGATTTTATTTATTTATTTGACACAGAGGTAGAGTTCACAAGGGGGAACAGGCTCCCCACTGAGCAGAGAGCCCGATGTGGGGCTTGATCCCAGGACCCTGGGATGATGACCTGAGCTGAAGGCAGAGGCTTAACCCACTAAGCCACCCAGGCACCCCAAGACTTCACTATTTTAGAGCAGTTTTAGGTTCACAGTAAAACTAAGAGGCAGATACAGCAAGTTCCCCGTAGCACATATGCACAATTTCCACTGTTAACAACACCCCCCCACCAGAGGGTACATTCGCTACAACAAATGGGCCCATGTTGACAAATTGTAACACCCAAAATTTGTGGTTTACATTAGGGTTTATTCTTGATGTTGTACATTCTTTGGGACTATGTTATTATTATTATTATTTTTTTTTAATTTTATTTTATTTTTCTATTTTTTTTTAATTTTTTAAAGATTTTTATTGATTTATTTGACAGAGGGAGATCACAAGTAGGCAGAGAAGCAGGCAGAGAGAGAGAGAGAGGAGGAATCAGGCTTCCCGCTGAGCAGAGAGCCCGAAGCGGGGCTCGATCCCAGGACCCTGGGATCATGACCTGAGCCGAAAGCAGAGGCTTTAACCCAATGAGGCACCCAGGTGCCCCTTATTATTATTATTTTTTAAAGATTTTATTTATTTATTTGACAGAGATCACAAGTAAGGTGAGAGGCAGGCAGAGAGAGAGAGAGGAGGAAGCAGTTTCCCTGCTGAGCAGAGAGACCGATGCAGGGCTCGAACCCAAGACCCTGGGATCATGACCCAAGCCAAAGGCAGAGGCTTTAACCCACTGAGCCACCCAGGCGCCCCAAGGCACTATATTATTTTTAAAGAAAGATGGTTTTGACTACTATATTTTAAATTCTTTTTTTTGTTTGTTTTCTTTTTCTTAGGAATTTTTTTTAATTTAAAATTTTTTATTAACATATAATGTATTATTAGCTCCAGGGTACAGATCTGTGAATCGCCAGGTTTACATACTTCACAGCACTCACCATAGCACATACCCTCCCCAATGTCCATAACCCAACCACCCTCTCCCTACCCCCCTCCCCCCAGCAACCCTCAGTTTGTTTTGAGAGATTAAGAGTCTCTTATGGTTTGTCTCCCTCCCTCCCGATCCCATCTTGCTGAGCAGAGAGCCCGATGCAAGGCTCGATCCCAGGACTCTGAGATCATGACCTGAGCTGAAGGCAGAGGCTTTAACCCACTGAGCCAACCAGGAGCCCCAATTGTTTGTATTTCTTTGGTGTTGGTTGTGATCTGTCCTCTTTCATTTGTGATTTTATTTATTTGGGTCCTTTCTCTTTTCTTTTTGAGAAGTCTGGCCAGGGGTTTGTCAATCTTATTAATTCTTTCAAAGAACGAGCTCCTAGTTTCATTGATTTGTTCTACTGTTTTTTTGGTTTCTATTTCATTGATTTCTGCTCTGATCTTTATTATTTTTCTTCTCCTGCTGGGTTTAGGCCTTCTTTGTTGTTCTTTCTCCAGCTCCTTGAGGTGTAGGGTTAGGTTGTGTATTTGAGACCTTTCTTATTTCTTGAGAAAGGTTTGTATTGCTATATATTTTTCTCTCAGGACTGCCTTTGCTGTGTCCCACAGAGTTTGAACCATTGTGTTTTCATTATCATTTGTTTCCATGAATTTTTTCAATTCTTCTTTAATTTCCTGGTTGACCCATTCATTCTTAGTAGGATGCTCTTTAGACTCCATGTATTTGGGTTCTTTCCACATTTCCTCTTGTGATTGAGTTCTAGCTTCAGAGCATTGTGGTCTGAAAATATGCAGGGAATGATCCCAATCTTTTGGTACCAGTTGAGACCTGATTTGTGACTCAGGATGTGATCTATTCTGGAGAATGTTCCATGTACACTAGAGAAGAATGCATATTCTGTTGCTTTGGGATGGAATGTTCTGAATATATCTGTGATGTCCATCTGGTCCAGTGTGTCATTTAAGGCCTTTATTTCCTTGTTGATCTTTTGCTTGGATGATCTGTCCATCTCAGTGAGGGGGTGTTAGACTGTGAGTGCCCTGAGAATAAGGATCACATCTGTTCATGTTGGTAGCCCCAGTAGCTCGATAAATATTTATTGAAAGAAGAGTGGAATAAATTACATAGAAGTAATTTGGTAGCTTATGATTCTTATATGATATAAAATTACTAAGAAAAATGAAAGGTGGTGGTAAGGTAGAGCAGCGGTTCTTAACTCTGGTGCTGAGGAATAGGTGAGTCTATAAAATGCTTGATGCCAAGCCTCCTGGCTCAGAGATTCTGATTTTATTTTTCCTTTTCCAAAATTTTGTCAATTTTATTAGTCTTTTCAAAGAACTTTGGCTATGTTAGTCCTCTCTGTGTATCTTTGTTTCTGCCTCATTATTTTGTGCTATTGTGTTTATTACTTTCTTCTTTTTACTTAAGGGGATTCTGATGTTCTTTTTCCAACTTCTTATGTTAGGTAACTTGGGCCATTTATATTCTGACTTTTTTCCTCTTATGTAAGCACTTAAGAGCTTCTTTCCTGTGATTTTCTATTTTTGCATTTCATGTGTTCTGATAGATGCCATTTTCGTGATCACTTCTCTGTGTTTCCTAACTTCTGTTAGGAATTATTTAGAAATACCCTTTTAAATTTGCAAATGAATGACTCTTAATTAAAAAATATTTAGGGGACGCCTGGGTGGCTCAGTTGGTTAAGCGGCTGCCTTTGGCTCAGGTCATGATCCCAGCGTCCTGGGATCGAGTCCCACATTGGGCTCCTTGCTCGGCAGGGAGCCTGCTTCTCCCTCTGCCTCTGCCTGCCACTCTGTCTACCTGTGCTTGCTCGCTCTCTCTCCCTCTCTCTCTGACAAATAAATACATTTAAAAAAAAATTAAAAAAAATATTTAGCTTAATTGGTATGTGGGTAAGAGAATGAAGGATGTTCTAGAATCTTTGAATTTGGTATTTTTTGTTATATGTTTTTGTAAATATTCCATGTGTGCTTGAAAATGTGTATGATTTCTTCATTATTTAGATTTAACTTGTTACATGTTTTATTCAGACCGTTTTTGTTCTTAATGATTTGACCGCTTAAGTACTGAAAGTTGTTAAAAATCTCTGATTTGATCATAGACTTTAATTTTTTACCCTTAGTTCTGTTAGTGATTTGACCTTTTGTTCTTAGATGCACATGTATTAAACTATTACGTCTACCTAGGAAATTGAATATATTGAATATTATGAAGGTATACTCTTTTTAAAAAATATTTTTTATTTTTTTTTATAGGTATACTCTTTCTCTAGTGATGCTTTTTACTGTGAAGTTTATTTTGTTGTTATTGATATAGCTGTATTGGGGGCGCCTGGGTGGGTCAGTCACTAAGCATCTGCTTTCAGCTCAGGTCATGATCCCAGGGTTCTGGGATCGAGTCCCACGTCAGGGTCCCTACTCAGCAGGAAGCCTGCTTCTCCCTCTCTCACTCCCCCTGCTTGTGCTCCTTCTCTCGGGCAGAGGGAGAGAGAGAATCCAAAGCAGAGTCTGTGCTGGGCATGGAGCCCAACACAGGGCTTGATCCCATGACCCTGAGATCATGACCTGAGCTGAAGTCAAGAGTCAGATGCTTAACTGACTGAGCCACCCAGGCTCCCCTGATCTTTATGTTTTATGTATCTCTCCTGTAAGCAGTGTAAGTAGATTATTTAACAACAACAACAACAACAACTATTGTCTTTGCCTTTTCACTGAAGAATTTATCCTGTTTAATAGTTTTTATGAGTACAGAGGGATTTCATATTTTCTTCCATCTTGTTTTGTGCTTCAACTGTGTCCTTTCTCTGTTGTTTTTTCTTTCTTGTCTTCCTTAGATAAAATGAGCTTCCTTCCTTCTGTTCCATTTTTCCCTCTTCTTGGTTGTGAGTTGTATATTCTTTTTCTGTTCTTTTCGTGGCTACCCTAGAAAGTCTAACATCGATTAAAATGAAATCCAGAGCTTATCAACATTTACAACTTTATTCGAAGCAAATACAGGAGTATTAGACTGTTTTAGAGCACCTCCCTTATGAAATACATGCCATTTTTTAAAAAAGATTTTATTTATTTGACAGAGAAAGACAGTGAGATAGGGAACACAAGCAGGGGGAGTGGGAGAGGGAGAAGCAGGCGTCCTGCTGAGCAGGGAGCCCGACATGGGGTTTAATCCCAGGACCCTGGAATCATGACCTGAACCAAAGGCAGACGCTTAATGTTTGGGCCACCCAGGTGCCCCAGTACATGCTATTTTTAGTATTCTCTTTTTTAACATCATAAATTAGACTTAAGAATTCTTTTGTATGGTCAGTTTTTCTTTTGTCTAACCTATTTGATTATCACTTTCTTTATTTGCTTTAAAAATTTAAATCTAAGTTTAGGTGGAGCCAGTCATGTGTTCCTATTTCCCTTTGTGGGATTTTTTTTTTTCCTTTTCTTTCTAGTTCACCCACTGAAAGAGTCACTATTCTGTGGTCTGTACCTTCTTCTTTGTTGGGACTTCTGGCTTCATCTCTGGTCCCCAGGATTTCTAATCAGACAGCCAAGAAAAAGAACAAGGAAGTCATTTATGTTTATGTTTGTTACTTATTCAGACTCCTATTCTCTTGAAACGTTTTGGTTCTTAAAAGTTGTTGTAAAGGAGCACCTGGGTGGCTCAGTCGTTAAGCATCTGCTGTAGGCTCAGGTCATGATCCTTCCTGCTCACTGGGAAGCCTGCTTCTCCCTCTCCCACTGCTCCTGCTTGTGTTCCCTCTCTCTCTTTCTGTCTCTATCAAGTAAATAAATAAAATCTTTAAAAAAGAGTAAATAAAAGTGGTTGTAAGGAGGGGCCCCTGGGTGGCTCAGTTGTTAAGCATTAGTCTTCAGCTCAGGTCATGATCCCCAGGTCCTGGGATCAAGCCCCACATCGGGCTCCCTGCTCAGTGGGAAGCCTGCTTCTCCTTCTCCCACTCCCCCTGCTTGTGTTCCCTCTCTCACCGTCTCTCTCTCTCTCTGTCAAATAAATAAATAAAATCTTTTTAAAAAAGTGGTTGTAAAGATTTCAGACAATTCGGAAAAGTTACTCTCCTTACATTTCCTAGGTTTGTTACCTCTTCTCTTTCTCCTTCTCTCCTCTTCATCTCATTAGTTAGATGGCTTTTTAACAAAATATACTTACTGCCTTACACCTTCTGTAGGTGTGCCAAGCTCCTCCACCGAATCCTGTGGCTCCCTAGCCTGCAGTCTGGAATCCTGTGCTCTGTCTGAAGAAGGCATCAACATGTTTGCACATGGAAAGGAGTTGGTTTCACCACTCCTTTATCATCTCCTTGTATTAGCTTTTCAAAATTGTATAGTTTGTGTAATATTTTGACTTTACTTAATATATTTTTTGGGGAAAGCAGATTAGTCTTTTTTTTTTTTTTTTAAGGATTTTTACTTATTTTTTTGACAAGCAGAGATCACAAGTAGGCAGTCAGAGAGAGAGAGAAGGAAGCAGGCTCTCTGCTGAGCAGAGAGCCCGGTGCGGGGCTCAATCCCAGGACCCTGAGATCATGACCCGAGCCAAAGGCAGAGGCTTTAACCCACTGAGCCACCCAGGCGCCCTGCAGATCAGTCTTTTATATCAGCAACACAACTTTCTAATTTTCAGTTATCTGTTCATTCAATAAATATTTCAGGTGCTAGTTTTATTGTGTCCTAGTTTTGGGCATGTAATAGTGGACAACACAACAATAAAATGGTCTCTACCTTCATGAAACTTATTTTCCTGAAAATGGAAATAAGGAATGATAGGGCAGTAAGAGCCATGATTGGGGAAGCCCAGGGGGTCCAGGAAGGGAACTGAAAGGAAGCGATGTGCAGGCTGAGTCAGTTCAGGGATGTGATGGAGAAAGGGCTGGAGCCGTGAGTAGCGCTTACAAGGCTCAGATGAGAGAGCGTGGCTTGTTTGGGTAATTACATGTAGCTTGTACTGATTGCAGGTAGGTGTGAGGTAAAATTTGAGAGTTGCACGGGCCAGACCTTGAAGCTGAGTTGGGTAGTTGCGTGTTTCCCAAACCTAGCTTGATTATAGGACTTTCTGGAATGAAGGTTCCAGGTTCCTCTCTAGGAGACTCTGATAAAAGCTTCTGATACAAGCAGATACAATAAAACGCTTGCATTTGACTCTTTGCTTTCCTTGGGCTTTGGTTATACTATAGAAGTGGTTATCCTATTCCCTTGAATGAGGAGAGCCATGATGTAGAAAGAAGGGTTAATCCTTTCTTATCCTTTCCCTGTACCTCTTGGGTACTCAGTATTTTTAGATTGTCTCCTGTCTGTCCAGGAGCTTCACTGGGCTCTCCCCCTGTCACTACAGTTCTGCCTGTGTGTTAAGTTAGGACCCTCTGTACCATTTCTCGATAAGCTTGAAATATACTGACACTAGTATTAAAGTGACATTTCAGTGTATTTCTTACAATGAAATGTTCTCAAAATGAATGATAATGGAGTGAAGAGTCATCTTTTCTAGTTCATAATACCCAAAGGGATAACATAATCAGTTTCTTCACTGGGGGCTTTCAGCTCTATTTTTTATATGCCAAACTACCACATTTTCTGATCAGGAAATTGACATGATACTTACATAAGGGAAATTTTTTAAAAAGTGAGGCTATTCTTAGAGCAGTGTATGAGGATTTTCCTTATAGAAACCAGGAAAGATGATTGCTTCAGAAGAAGGTAAATGTATGAGAAAAATGACAAAGGAAAACAGAGTGATACTTGATTCTTGACTAGCACCTGGAACTTCAGAGTGGAGATTTCTGGCAAACTAGGCTGGAGCTTGTGGGGTTTCCCGTTTTTCTCAACTAGTTCGCTTCGGACTTGTGTGATATTTGCCCTATTTCATTTTGCAGTACCTAAGTCTGACTTAACTGGACTGGAGGAAGAATCTGAAGAGTAGTTCTGTGCCACGTGCATGGATGTTTTCCTGTCGTTACCGCTCCACTAGCAAACATGGTCCAATAAATGTCATGTGGTCTCATCCATCAGATTAGCGCTCTTTCTGTTTGGTTGGTCGGGGATGGGACTTTCCTCTCCCAGCTGCTCACCACTGATTTCCTAGTATTTCCCTAAGAAGTGGTACAGAAGGAAAGATTCACTGTGGTGATGAGTGTTCTCCCTCGGGGTTTTTGTTCGGCTGGTAGACGGGATAATGTAGGCAGACCTGCTGGCCTGGAGTGATCACACAGAAAGTGCACCTAACGCTTCCTGACCCCTTCAGTCTTCTCAGAAGAAGGCCTAGTTGACGTGTGATGTGTGGCCCATGCCCATGCTGTGGAATGGTCACTTCCCTGTGCTGAGAAACGCGGGGGTCAATCTCATTGAACATCTGTTGTTTGTACTTTTTTCAGGTGCTCAGAATTTTGATGTCATACGACTATCAACTTATAGAACAGCTTGCAAATTACGATTTGTACAAAAACGATGCAACCGTAAGTCATTTCAGCTGATTTCTATGATAGTTGGGTAGTGCACTCAGTAATATAAAAGAAAAGGTTTTAGTATCTTTCAGTCATATTGTAATGTTAGTTGAATTATTTTTGTCTTAAGGGTTTATTAAAGCCTTTGTCATGGAAAAAACTCGTCTTTTACTCTGTGTGTCCCTCAAAATATTTACCAAAATTCAGTAATGTAACTGGTTTTGAGGCTGGCATAGTATTAATGTACTTTAAGTGAGAGAATTGATTTCTCCTTCTCACTTTGTTTTAAATGGTAACTTTTATACAAAATAAATACAATAATCAGCTTCTGGAAGAAAAAACAATATTTTGATAGAGGTGTAATAAGTTATTTTTCTCGATTAAAATAAATACAGCACGAATCAGTCTTTTGTATAATCACTATGAGAATTACTACTTATAAATAAAATATGTGTGTGTAAAATCTTTTTTCTCTTAATTTCCATGAAGATAAACTAACTTACGACAAAATAATTATACTTTTCTCGTGTGTGTGTGTGTGTGTGTGTGTGTGGTGTGTGTGTGTGCGTGTGTATGTGTATTAATGAAGAACTATTTTGTATAATGGAAAGAACATTAGCTTAGAATTGGAAAAACCTGAGTTTTAGTCCTAGTTTTTGGCATTTACTACAAACATGTCACTGTATATCTAAATACTTCCACCCTACTTTAACTGTTATTTAAAAATCTTAGCATAAAATTCTCTCTGGAGGGTTTACCAGGCTGTCCTAGACTGAGGTCTCTGGTTTCCTAAAGCATTGTTTTTCAAATTATGGGTTGTGACCGATTAATGGTTCATGAAATCATTTTGAAGAGCTGTAGCCAGAATTTAAAATATGTAATAGAGAAAAACAGAGAAAGAGAAAAAAAGCAAAACACAAATTATGTGGTAAGTCTAAAAGTACTTTGTGAAAAAGTATTTTTGTTTTTTATATATCTAGAAGAATGTGTGTGTGTGTGTGTGTGTGTGTGTTGATTTAAATATATTTCTGTGGGTTGCGGTAAAAAAGTTTGAAAACCACTGTCAGAGCAACTACCATTTTAATAATTCTTCCTGTAATTACTTTTGGGAAATAGTAGTCTATGTGTGGAGTGTTGAGAGCCTGAAACCAGTCTACTGGCATTAGTAATGTACAGTAAAAGATGCATTATTCTGGAAGTTTTATTTTGTTACATATGATTCTTTAATGATTAGACGGAAATTTTTTGTGCGTGGGTGTACAGTTTAAGCAGGAGCAAAATGTCAGTATTGTCCACATGCATGTTCTATTGCCTCTACACTGTTTATTGAAAAAAAAATTCTTTTTCTTCACTGTCCCAAAATCTTTCCTCATACAAATTAGGAGAAATATAAAAGAATGTTCATAGCGGTTTTTGTATATGAGAGGACCTGCTTTTGGACTCTTGTCTTGCACTGGTCTGTTTGTCTATCCTACCAATAACCACTGTTGTAGCTTTATAATGAGTCTTTTTTTTTTTTAAAGGTTTATTCATTTGTGGGGTGCCTGGGTGGTTCAGTCATGGAGCAGCTGCCTTCAGCTCAGGTCATGATCCCAGAGTCCTGGGATCGAGCCCCGCATCGGGCTCCCTGCTCAGCAGGAAGCCTGCTTCCCCCTCTCCTCCCCATTTGTGCTCTCTCTCACTATCTCTGTCACTATCTGTGTCTCTCTCTCTCTCAAATAAATAAATAAAAATAAAATCTAAAGAAAAAGATGTGTTCATTTATTTGAGAGAGAGTGAGATTGTGGGGGTCTTGGAGCAGGGAGAGAGGGAGAGAGAGAATCTTAAGCAGACTCTGTGCTAAGCAGGGAACACAACTCAGGGCTCAATTCCCTTTTTTTTTTTTTAAGATTTTATTTATTTATTTGACAGGGGGACACAGCAAGAGGGGGAACAGAAGCAGGGGGGGAGTGGGAGAGGGATCCCAGAACCCTGGGATCATGACCCAAGCCAACGGCAGACACTTAAGGACTGAGCCACCCAGGTGCCCCTCAGGGCTCAATTCCAGCCCTGAGATCATGGCTTGAGCCAGTATCAAGAGTCAGATGCCTAATCGACTGAGCCACCCAGGTGCCCTGCTTTATAAGTCTTAATATAAGATAGAGCAAGTCTTCCTATTTTGTTCTGTTTTTCTTTTTTAAATTGGCCCTTTACATTTATTTTCATATACATTTTAAAATCTGATTCTCAATTTCTGCTAAAAACAAAATGAAACAACTGCTGGGATTTTTTTCCATCTTTCTTTTTTTAAGTACAATTTACACATAGTAAAATTTATCCTTTTAGTGGAGAGCCCTGTGGCATTTTGTTGGGACTGCACTGAATCTATAGGTTAAGTTGGGGAGAACCAACCTATTTCCAATTTGAGATTACCTCCTATGAACATGGTATATCCCTCTATTTATTTAGGTCTTTAATTTCTGCCAATTATATATATATATATATATATATATATATATATGTATATTAAAAGATTTTATTTATTTATTTGACAGAGATCACAAGTAGGCAGAGAGGCAAGCAGAGAGAGAGGAGGAAGCAGGCTCCCCACTGAACAGAGAGCCCGATGTGGGGCTCGATCCCAGGATCCTGGGATCATGACCTGAGTCGAAGGCAGAGGCTTTAACCCACTGAGCCACCCAGGCGCCCCTGCCAATTATATTTATAGATTTTTTTTTTGTAGAGATGTTGTACTTCCTCCATTGGATTTATTACTAAATCTTTGATGATTTATGCTACTATTACAAATACTATTTTAAAGTTTCACTTTCTGTTAGTAATGGAAATACAGTGACTTTTATATCTTGACTTGCATCTAACAATCATTCTAGATTCAAATATCAATTTGAGTAACTTATCTGGAGAATCTGATTTTCTTTGTGGAGAATTTTGTCATTTCTGAATGATGACAGTTAAGTTTCTTTAGTTTTGAAACTCACATGGCTAATTACTGCTTGTTTATATTGGTTAGGGCCCAGAGTACAATAGAAATGATGATAGTGGGCATTTTTTTTTTTTTCTTAAAAAAAAAAAATTATTTATTTATTTTAGAGAGATAGAGTGTGATTGTGTGAGCGTGCAGAGGGGCAGAGGGAGAGGGGCAGGGAGAGAATCTGAAGCAGACTCCTCGCTGAGCACAGAGCCTGACATGGTGCTCGATCTCACGGTCCTGAGATCGTGACCCGAGCTGAAATAAAGAATCGGATGCTTAACTGACTGAGCCACCCAGGTGCCTCTTTTCTCTCTTTCTTTTCTAAGTTGAAGTATACACAATATTATATTTGTTTCACGTATGCAACATAGTGATTCTACCACAGGTGCAGCTACCATCTGTCCCGGAACAGTGCTGGTACTGTACCACTGACCGTGTGCCCTGTGCTTTCCTTTGTCTTCCCATGACTTATTTATTCCCTAACGAGAGGCCTGCATCTCTCATTCTCCTTCTTCCATTTTGTCCATCTCCCTCTCTCCCTCTGGCAGCCACCAGTTTCCTCTCTGTATTTATGCACCTGTTTCTGATTTTTGTCTGTTCTTTTGTTTTATATATAAGTGAACATACAAGTGGAGTCATATGATGTTTGTCTTTCTCTGACTTACTCCACTTAGCGTAATACCCTCTACATCCATCCATGTTGTTGCAAATGATAAAATCTCATTATTTTTTACGGCTGAATATTATTCCATCCTATATACGTACGACATCCTCTTTACTCATTTGTCTATTGATGGACACTTGGATGCTGCATATATTGGCTAATGTAAATGAACAATGCAGTAAGCAGATGGGTGCTTACATCTTTTCGAGTTAATATCTTCATTTTCTTTAGGCAAATACCCAGTAGTGGAATTACTGGTTCATATGGTAGTTTCATTTTTAATTTTTTAGGGAACCTCCATACTGTTTTCCACAGTTACTGTACCAATTTATCTTTGGCAGTGGGCATTTCTTACCTCGGTCACAGTATCAGGGGAAAGACTTTTCAGCATTCTACTATTAAGTCATACGCTTGCCACAGTTTTCTATAAATACCCTTAATCAGATTAAGGACATTGCCCAGTACTGTGTGTTTCTTCATTTCTGAGTGTAAGGTTTATTTGGAAAGTGGTCTTTTTGATGATTTGTAATTTAATCTCATTTTAATCAGAGAGCACGGTCAATATGACTTGAATCCTTTGACATTTGTCAAAATTAGCTTTATGACTCAGAATAAGTTCAGTTTTCACACACACTGTTTGTGTTCTTGAAAGTAGAGCATATTCTCTAATCACTGGGGGCAGGATTTCATACAGTGCCCATTATGCCTTCTTCGCCGGGTGTAATGTTGAATCGTCTACATCTGCACTCTGGACCTTTGCTCTATCGCTTCCTAAGAGAAATGTGTTAATAGCTCCCACTAAGCTTGTGAAATTATCTCTCTGATGTTCTGTTATATTTGACAATATAGCTTTTGTAGGGGAGGCAAGACCTTACCTCTACCCTCTTAGGGTCTCTGGTTATGCCTGAGAGTGAAATTGTTATAAGACAGATTAGCAGAAGAGCACACAGATTTTTACATGCAAAGTGAAGACCCGAAGGAGGGATGAGGCCTAAGTGCTGATATACTAGGGAAGAGGGAGTAGCAATTGTGGAAAAGTAACTACAATATAGTCTCAAGGAAGGAGTCTCAAGGAAGATAAGGGTTATTTTAATAAAATCTGTACAGATTTCTCTTGGCCTCGATTCACTGTCTCTGGGAATAAGAATGTTTCTTTCCCCCTTGGAATAGGGAGGGCATCTTTCACTTCAGAGTTTATTTTCTGCTTTCAGGAAGAAAAGAGAAGTTCGGCGTGAACTTCTTGACTTGTGCTGTTTTTCAAGTGTCAGAATAGCTCAAAATAATCCTTATGCCAAAGTGGCATATTTTTGGATCTTACTCTGCCACCCTTCACTGTTCTGTCAGATGTAAATAAATGAAAAGGTCTTAACACGTTTCTGATGAATTAGAACTTTTAAATTGTTGACAGTTCATTTTCTTTGTTTTAGTCCACCTGGTTGATATCTGGAACATGATTGAAGCCTTCCGAGACAATGGCCTTAATACACTGGACCACACCACTGAGATCAGTGTGTCCCGCCTCGAAACCGTCATCTCCTCTGTCTACTACCAGCTGAACAAGCGCCTTCCTTCCACTCACCAGATCAGCGTGGAGCAGTCCATCAGCCTCCTCCTCAACTTTATGATGGCTGCATATGACAGGCCAGTGGTTGGCATGCTTCCTGCATTTTAACAGTGTTTGTCCCTTAGTCCTGCTTCTTCCAGATTGCCTTGCTGAGGGTTGTCAACTTAGAATCACAGTGACAAGGAAAATTATTCCATATAAGTTCCTTCTAAGGACTGGTTAAATGCCAGAGTGACTCACTGTCGTAGGGCATGTCACATAGTAAGTATTATAAAACTATGGAGAATCACAACACTGAGACATGTTGTTTGGTCAAATTATAGGTCCCTTAGCGTTGCTGTTCTCTAGCCAGAGAAGTATAGCTAAGCTGTGAATTTGATTATGAGGCTTTCTATTGGACCTTAAAACTGACCTTTCTTTTCTCCGTAATAGTAAATGCCTTTGACTCTAGTCTTGTTTTCTTCTCATTATGTTTAGGATACTATTTTAATATTTTTCAGTGCAGAACATTGTGTTTACACCTTATAACCCTGGACAAAAACTATTTGAATGTACTCCAAATTAAAATAGAAATGATTTGCTGTATTTGTATTCATGGAGAATGAAGTTGGTGTTATAAGAAACAAAAAGAAATCATAAATGATGGAATGACAAAAGTTAA
This sequence comes from Mellivora capensis, assembly GCA_004024625.1. NCBI lineage: Eukaryota > Metazoa > Chordata > Mammalia > Carnivora > Mustelidae > Mellivora > Mellivora capensis. The sequence continues at coordinate 69,495 of PISX010010092.1, forward strand.
TATTTATATTCCAGGAAGCAAGACTTTAGATTTTTTTATTTCTGCTATATTGTTGATCATCTGGTTTGGATGGGTTAATTCTTTCTGCTTCATTTTTTTCTCTCTGTAGATCTGTTTTGATTTTACACATTTGTAAAATGTTATTCATTACACTTTGTAATACTGAAGACTCTGTGAATTAATTGTAGAAGTCTGCAGGTGTCAAAGCCAAATCACAGTGTAGACATTCACTAAATTCACATTTTTATTTTTATTTATTTATTTAAAGATTTTATTTATTTATCTGACAGAGACACAGCGAGAGAGGGAACACAAGTAAGGGGAGTCTGAGAGGGAGAAGCAGGCTTCCTGCTGAGCAGGGAACCTGATACAGGGTTCGATCCCAAGACCCTGGGATCATGACCTGAGCGGAAGGCAGACACTTAATGGCTGAGCCACCCAGGTGCCCCTAAATTCACATTTTCATTTTTATTTATTTATTTATTTATTTTAAAAAGATTTTAAAAATTTATTTATTTGACAGACAAAGATCACAAGTAGGCAGAGAGGCAGGCAGAGAGAGAGGAGGAAGCAGGCTCCCCGCTGAGCAGAGAGCCCGATGCGGGGCTTGATCCCAGGACCCTGGGACCATGACCTGAGCCGAAGGCAGAGGCTTTAACCCACTGAGCCACCCGGGTGCCCCCAAAATTCACATTTTTATAAGATATCATCAAATTAGGTATTCTATCTTTTAATAAAAATTATTTTAGGAAATTTGAATATTTATTTATTTTAAATATTTTATTTATTTGAGAGAAAGAGAGATAGCATGAGCATGGGGAGAGAGAGAGAGAGGGAGAAGCAGGCTCCCTGCTATGCAGGGAGCCTGATGCAGGGCTCAATCCATGCACCCTGAGATCATGACCTGAGCCAAAGGTAGATGCTTAAGGGACTGAGCCACCTAGGCATTCCAGGAAATTTGAAATTTTAAAACAAGAGTCCACATGAGACATAAGTTTCAGAATTTGAATGTCATTTTTTTAGTAATTTAGATCAGTGAATTCCTAAGGTTAATTTTATACTGTTTAAGGAATGAGTCTTTTGATCCAAAGACCTTAGTAAAAATGGTTATTCTGTGGTGAATAAGCAGCACCTTATCATGACACTAATTCACTGAGTAAATCACTTCAGGGTTGTACAACACAGATCAATTCAAGAAACAATTTTTTTTTTTTTATTAAATCAGCGATAAAAGTCATCTTACTGTTTAAAAATGATAAAACAGGGGCCTGGTGATAAAACTTCTTACTGATAAAAAATGATAAAACTGAGCCTGGGTGGCTCAGTGGGTTAAGCCACTGTCTTCAGCTCAGGTCATGGTCAAAGGGTCCTGGGGTCGAGCCCCACACCGGGCTCTCTGCTCAGCGGGGAGAGAGCTTCCTGCTTCCTCCTCTCCCTCTGCCTGCCTCTCTGCCTACTTGTGATCTCTCTCTGTCAAATAAATAAATAGAATAAAAAAAATAAAAATGATAAAACAGAGATTATAAACTTTGATTCCATGCTCATTTCAAGTAAGTTAAATAGTATGGCTAAGGAAGGAAGGAGAAGGAAGAGCAAAGAGAGAGTAAGAGACAACAGGAAGACCAAACTTAGGAGCCGAAGGTGCAGAGGAGTCCTGAGACGTGGTCACAGACAGCTGGACACATCCAGATAGAGAGAAAGGAAAAGAGTAAGCAAACAGTAAGTTATATGAAGACGGATCAGTAGAGCAGCACACTATAGAGAACTAGGGGGAAAACAAAACAAACAAAACAAAACTGAAAAAAGATGAGTGAGTTAAGAAGAGGAAGGACAGTAGTATGTCAGTGGTGAATTTGGTAATTCTCATGTCATATCCTATTGAAAACTTTGGCCATGGGCATCAGGATCAATCCTCACATCATTGCTAATCTTGAACTCTTATATATATGGTATATATGATAATATCTTATTTGTTCTTCAGTAATTTGAAATTGGCTTTCATGTACTGATAAAATGAAAGATATGGTTATTGGAATTTTATTTTTGAAAATTATAGCATTTTGTCTTGAAACATTTCAAATATTAGTCTATTGATTGGCCTCTTTATTACTTAGGCTTGAGAGTCCCTTTGTTATGTAGAGTATCTAGTTATTGATTTTAATTAGTCTTTTTGGGATTTTGTATTTCATAGTTCTCGAGTTAAAGTTTGAATGCAATAGTTATTTAATTATTAAGTCCCCTAACCTCTAAATTCACAGTCAGATTTATAGCCAGGTTGTTTCCTGGTTATAAAGGATTATAAGACTATAAAACGACAGTGAGAAACAAATAGGATCTAGACGTTCTCCCTCAAGTATGTACTTCATTAGGAATTAATTTATTTTAATGCCGAGGATTTAAAATGTTTTACATTTGACTACTAAAAACACAGAGAACAATACTGTAAGCTCTCTGTGGAGGACATAAGTAAAAGCTACGAAAAACAGCTTTTCTGGTAGCCTCAGTTCCTTCTTGCTGGGCCCCCAGCATGACAGGATCGGTAGTCACGTGGTCTGGTCCGAAGGTGCGACAGGGGATGCTATGATCAACTGTTCCTCCAACTCCTCCCCCCCCTCCTC
>PISX010010093.1:0-72125 GCA_004024625.1 Mellivora capensis
GGGGGAGGGAGAGGCTGGTGGGATTATAGACATTGGGGAGGGTATGTGCTATGGTGAGTGCTGTGAAGTAAACCTGGTGATTCACAGACCTGTACCCCTGGGGCTAATAATACATTATATGTTTATAAAAAAATAAAAAAATTATTAAAAGAAAAAAAATGGAAAGAATAGGGGCACCTGGGTGGCTCAGTGGGTTAAGCCTCTGCCTTCTGCTCAGGTCATGATCTCACAGTCTTGGGATCGAGCCCCCCATCTAGCTCTCTGCTCAGCAGGGAGCCTGTTTCCCTCTCTCTCTCTCTCTCTCTGCCTACCTCTCTGCCTACTTGTGATCTCTTTGTCAAATTAAAAATGGAAAGAACAATCCACTCTGGGGCTATATTCCTGATGTAGAGATGAACTGCAGCTGAGTTACAGCTTCCTACTAGCATTTAAGTTGGTTCCTCTGCTCATTGTTACACTAAGGCTGTGATTAGGCCAATCATATTTAGATTTCTAAAGACATAGAGCTATGCTATATCTAAACTAGCATTTCGCCCTCGTATCTGTATTAATGTGGAATTTATATAACAGGAACAGACATACAACTCAATGGCCATTGCTATCCTGAGTGAGAATGTTTGGGCACTCTCCCGTGCCAAAGTTGTTCACCTTTGATTAAGAGCCTCTGAATTTTTAATGTTTTAACTCTGCCATGATTTGGCCTGCCATGTGCCTAAACTACCCTGAGAGAGAATGTGCTCTGGATCAAGTGGATTTAAGTCTATCCTTTCCTAAGGGAATTTTTCACAACAACTAGAAATTAATGAACGGCTTAGCATCCCCAGGCCCTTCCCAATCCCGCAGACTTTTTTTTTTTTAAAGATTTTATTTATTTTATTTATTTGAGAGAGCAAGAGCAGTTGAACAAGCGGAGGGAGGAGCAGAGGGGGAGGGAGAGGGACAAGCAGACTTGGTGCTGGGATCAGAGACCCACATGGGGCTCGATCCCATAATGCCAGATCATGACCTGAGCCAAAACCAAGAGTCAGATGTCCAACTGACTGAGCCACCCAGGTCCCTGTCCTGCAGACATGTTTGGTTGATGAGTTCATGTCCCAGGTGCTGATTACCCTTGTCTTTGACCATAGCCTCCTCTGGGTCCTTAAAATGCACGGGGCTTGAATCTGGGATGTATAGACTAAAGGAAGGCAAGGCTTCAGCTGACTCTCCCTTATAAGGCATTACTAGCAACCTCCTTTTACAAATTTCTTCTGTGTTTTTCTCCGTAAACTCTTAAGGACTGATATATAGGTGAAAATACCCTGCCAACTACTACACCATTCATCTTCCCCCTTTACAGCAAAACTCTTTTTTTATTGTGGGAAAATATACGTAACATAAAAATTCCCACTTTAACCAATTTCAAGTGTACAGTTCTAGAGCATTAAGTATATCCATATCCAATGTTGTGTACCCATTACTATAATTTATCTCCAGAACTTTTTCTTCTTCTCCCACTGAAACTCTGTACTCATTAAACATTAACTCTCCATTTCCCGTGGACGTTCAGAGCATGCCACCTCACAATATGCCACTTTGACATGGTGATTATTTTGAGTTAAAGGCATGTGAAAAACAGCAAATGCAAGAAGTGCATTCTGAACTTCCTTTTTCTTCCTGAAAGCAGGACCTAAAACTCTCATGTGAAGTATGCCCTCCTTATACCAGAGGAAGAAACATTCCTGTCACCAGAGAGGAAGTTGAGCCCAGGAAAAATCTGTACAAACAGACTTAGTTAAACTCTTACCTTCCACATCAGAATTTCTCTAGGATTAACTGCTTTATTCAACCCCTTTGTCTTGTCACATTCTCACAGTTTATTACTTTGTCCAACCTACTATATAAGCATTTGGGTCAAATTGTCTGGGTCTTCATTCTTGGAAGGGCTCCTATATACATGTAAAAATTGGTAGATAAAATTTGTATGTTTATCTCTTACTGATCTGTCTTCTATCCATCTCAGCAGGAGACTCTGAGAGGATAAGAGGAGAAATTATATACCATATACCTTTATACCCTATTCCCTCACCCCCCAGGCCCTGGTAACCACCATTCTACTTCCTGTCCCTGTGATTTTGACTACTCTATGAACTTCACGTAGGAGAAAGCATACAATATTTGTTCATTTGTGGCTGTCTTATTTCACTTAGCATAATGTCTTTAAGGTTCGACCACATTGTAGTATGTCAGAATTTCCTTCCTTCTTAAGGCTGAGTAACATTTTAATGCATGTGTGTACCATACTTCATTTGTCAATGGACTTGAGTTGCTTCCACCTTTTGGCAATTATGATAATGCTGCTATGAACACAGATGTACATTATCTGTTGAAGTCACTGCTTTCACTTCTAGAATTGGAATTGCTGGATCATATAATTCTATGTTTAATTTTTTGAGGAAATGCCATATCATTTTCTATAACAACTGCACCATTTCACAGTTCCATCAGCAGTGTACAGGGGTTCCAATTTTTCCACATCCTTGCCAATACTTGCTACCCTCTGTTTTCTGTTTTGTTAAAGATTTATTTATTTTAAAGGTGGGGGGGGACACAGGGAGAGAGAATATTTCAGAGTCCCCACCGAGTGCCGAGCCCAACTGGGGGCTTGAAACTCATGACCCTGAGATCGTGAACTGAGCCAGAATCAAGAGTCGGATGCTTAACTGACCGAAGTACCCAGGTGCCCCTGTTTTTGTTTTTTAATAGTCCTTCTAGTTGGTGTGAAGTGGTATATAGTTAAAGTTGTTTTGTTTTGAAAGAGCAAAGCTCTGAAAGTTGTTTATATTTGTTCCCATTCTGTATTCAAACCACTCTACAGGTCCCCACGTCTCCACACATAAGCCTCTTCCAAGATCACCAAAATCCTTGATCATGCTGAATCCAATGGTCACTATTCAGTCTTCAACTCACACAACTCCCATGTTGTATTTGATATAACTGAACACTCTTAAAACATTTCCTTCATTTGGTTTTCTTATTTGCTTTTTAAGATCTTATCTATTTATTTGAAAGAGAGAGAGTGCACAAGTAGTGGGGAGGGGCAGACGCAGAAGGAGAAGCAGACTCCCTGCTGAACAGGGAGCCCCATATGGGACTTGATCTAGGACCCTGGGATCATGACCTGAGCTGAAGGCAGATGCCTTTTTTTTTTTTTTAAGATTTTATTTATTTATTTGACAGAGAGATCACAAGTAGGCAAAGAGGCAGGTGGAGGGGGGGAGCAGGCTCCCTGCTGAGCAGAGAGCCCAATGCGGGACTCGATCCCAGGACCCTGAAATCATGAACTGAGCTGAAGGCAGAGGCTTAACCCAATAAGCCACCCAGGCGCCCCCGAAGGCAGATGCTTAACTGACTGAGCCACCCAGGCACCCTTCATTTGGTTTTCTGAATACCAGTTTCTCTATGTTCTCCTCCCTCACTGGATATTACTTCTCCAACTCTTTTGCTGGTTTCTTGTCAACTTTGCCCTCTCACATCTCTCTTCTTCTCTCTACCTATATTTCGCATGTAATCTTACCCAACTGAAAGGCTTTAAAAATCATTTAGACCTTGACAACTCACAAATGTATATATCCAGCTCTGACCTCCCACCTGACCTCCAGACTTGGGTACCCAACTTCATACATAACACATCTAATAGGCAACTCAAGCTCAAGTTAGCCAACATGTTTAAAAATGAACTCCTGGTTTCTCCCACCAAACCTGTTCTTCCCTTAGTTTTTACTTACTTCAATAAATAGCAGTTCCATTCTTCCAACTGCTCAGGCCAGGAGTTATCTTTGGAAATCTTTATCCTCTCTTCCTCTCATTCCATAACAAACCCAGTCTTCTCTACCTTAAACTATATCCAGAATGCAACCTCATTGTCCTTTTTCACAGCTATCTAGATAGCCCCTAGATAATTGATATAATAAAATCCAGGAGGATAATCAAGCATATTTTCTGGACACTGTTACACAGAATACACAGAGAAGAAGACACAGTCCGTCCCTTTTTGGGACCTTAAAACCTGTAATCTGACTACCATCTTTATTCCTTCATTTAACAAAAACTGATTTCACTACACTATCGGAGGCATGAATAAAAGTTAACTTTAAATGAGTTGTGCTTTGAAATGTTCTCTAAACTAGTTACTCAAAGATTTCTAAGACAGCTACCTGAGTTATTATAATTTAAAAGTGTTTTCTTCCATCAAGTCAATGTGGTAAAATATGTCAACACTCAATGGAATTTCACCTGAATAAAGTCTTTTTAAAATGGTAAACAATGGACATTGGGGAGGGTATGTGCTATGGTGAGTGCTGTAAATTGTATAAGACTGATGAATCACAGACCTGTACCCCTGAAACAAATAATATACTATAAGTTAATAATAAATAAATAAATAAATAAATAAAATGGTAAACAGCACTACAGAGCCATTTGTATTTTTCTTCTAAAGAATAATTCCATTCATATCATTTGAAAAATAATACTAGTTTCCCAACTAAGTATTTAATGTAAAATAAAATGGATTTTTTTTAAAAGATAAAAAGGTATTTTAATTGGCATAAAAATTCTAAATGTAGGGGTACCTGTGTGGCTCAGTAGGTTGAGTGTCTGCCTTTGGCTCAGGTCATGATCTCAGGGCCCTGGAATTGAGTCCTGCATGCTGTTCCCTGCTCAGCGGGAAGCCTGCTTCTCCTTCTCCCTCTGCCTCTCCCTTCCTGCTCCTGCTCACACTCTCTCTCAAATAAATAAATAAAATCTTAAAAAAAATTCTAGGGGCTCCTGGGTGGCTTAGTGGGTTAAGCCACTGCCTTCGGCTTAGGTTATGATCTCAGGATCCTGGGATCGAGCCCCGCATTGGGCTCTCTGCTCAGGAAGAAGCCTGCTTCCCCCTATCTCTCTGCCTACTTGTGATCTCTCTCTCTGTCAAATAAATAAATAAAATCTTTAAAAAAAAATTCTAAATGTAGATCTTAAATCTTTGATCTCCAGGCATTGTTTATATTTTCATTGATATTTAAAAGATGGAAGACCCATTTTCGAAAACTTTAAATACATTATTATAATAATAACTCATTAAATTTCTGTATCTCTTTCTGGCTTTCAAAGTTGCTTTCATAAACATCATTTTACCAAACTCTAATACTAACCCTATGAGTCAGCTATTATGTTATCTTCATTTTAAGGTATTTTCTTTGCAACATCCTGTAAATATGGATTCATGATTGTCAGACTGGTCTACTGCTCAAATAAAATGATAAAAACTCTACTTATTACAATAATATTATTATTATTTTTAAAGATTTTATTTATTTATTTGACAGACAGAGATTACAAGTAGGCAAGAGAGGCAGGAAGGGAAAGAGAGGAGGAAGCAGGCTCTCTGCGGAGCAGAGAGCCTGATGTGGGGCTCGATCCCAGGACCCCGGGATCATGACCTGAGCCGAAAGCAGAGGCTTTAACCCACTGAGCCACCCAGGCGCCCCACAATAATATTATTAATAGGGTGCCTGGGTGGCTTAGTGGGTTAAGCCTCTGCCTTCAGCTCAGGTCATGACTCAGGGTCCTGGGATCGAGTCCCGTATCGGGCTCTCTGCTCTGCAGGGAGCCTGCTTCCTCTTCCTCCTCTCTCTCTCTCTGCCTGCTTGTCTGCCTGCTTGTGATCTCTGTCAAATAAATAAATAAAATCTTAAAATAATAAGTAATATTAATATATTATTATATTACTAATGTAATCATATATTATATTGTTATATATTATATATAATATTACTAATATAACAATATTAATGGTAATTAGTATTATCATTTATTAATTACCTCAGTTTTATCATATGTAAAATAAGGTCAATAATTCTACCTCCTTCAGAGGGTTGATAAGAAATATATTGCACTTAAAAAATAATATTTATATGTCTGGCTTATTTTTCAGACAGAGGCTCAAATGACAGGCTGTCCATTTCAAAACCAGACTTAATAATCTTAACAAGAGATAATCAACAAACAGGGAGCTTGGGTGGCTCAGTCAGTTAAAAGTCTGCCTTCAGCTCAGGTCATGATCCCAGGGTCCTGGGATCAAGCCCCACATCAGGCTCCCTGCTCAGTGGGGGGCCTGCTTCTCCCTCTGCCTGCTGCTCCTCCTACTTGTGCTCTCTGTCAAATAAATAAATAAAATTTAAAAAAAAAGATAATCAACAATGAAGGTCTTGGGACCTGGCCCAGTCTTAAAGTAGCCCCACCTCTCTAAGCACCACATGTGTGAATAAATGATTCATTCATTCAAGAAATATTCATCAGGCACAGTTCTAGGCACTGGAGAGTGATGGTGAAGAGGACATAACTCTGTCCCCATGGACCTTATACTATAGTTGGGGAAAGACAGGAAGGAAAATATGAAGGGAGAAGAGGGAGGACAGAGACAAGGGAAGGAAATAAAAAGTACGGATAGTGGTAACTGTGACAATAAAAATAAAACAAGACACTGTAATAGAATGATGGGGGGTGTATGTTTGGCTTCTTTGGATTGGGAGATCAGGGATGGTCTTTCTGAGGAGGCGACATTTGCACTGAAACTAGAATAATGATCAGGAAGAACTAATATGGCAGAAAAATATTCAAAGCAGAGTGTACAGCAAAAACAAAGAACCAAAAGGAGGAATGGGTTTGGTTGTTAAAGGAATAGATAGGCCAAAATGGCTGGGGAACAAGTGACATGGTATGGTACTTGAGGAGGATGGAGGGCCTACAGGAGAGGAAATGACAGAAGGACTTGCAGTTCATGGTAAGAAATGTGGATTTTATTCCTGGTACAGGGGTAACAGTAGGATAGCCAATGGTGTGTTTCTAGGCAGAGTGAACAGAAGAAATGCTTAAGACATGCATCAAATGAGAAAGCCAGGCAGCCAGTAAAGCCCTAGATAAACAGACCTACCTATTGCCCATATGACAACCTGAACTCCTTTACTGAGTTCCAATTATAAGCCAAGCACTGTGAATACAAAATAACCAAGTTACGCTGAGTTGCTTTTCAAGCAGAAAGAGTTGGAGATGAAGAAATGATAGACTTCTGAAAAGAGCAGCAACTTGCAGTGATCTTGAGAAGTTATAGCAGGCTTGAAACAAACAAACAAATTAGTGTATATCAGGGTTTCTCAACTGACATTTTGGACTAGATAATTCCCTGTTGTGGGGGCTATCCTGTGCATTGTAGGATGTTTAGCGGTATCCCTGGTCTCTACCCACTAGGTAACAACAGCACCACGCCCCTAGACATGACAACCCAAAATGCCTTCAGATATGGCCAATGTTCCTTACTGGGCAAAATCACCACTGCTCGAGAACTTACTAGTATAACTGACAGCTTTAAACCTTGAGACATATGTTCTTTTTTTTTTTTTTTTTTTTAATTTATCAGACGGGGATCACAAGTAGGCAGAGAGGCAGGCAGGGGTTGGTGGGGGCAGAAGCAGGCTCCCTGCCGAGCAGAGAGCCTGATGCGGGGCTCGATCCCAGGACCCTGGGACCACGACCTGAGCCGAAGGCAGAGGCTTTAACCCACTGAGCCACCCAGGTGCCCAAGACATATGTTCTAAGACAAGTTGGAGTATTTTAATTTCCAAGTTCAGAAATTGTAGTAGTAGTAGTAGGTAAAAACATTGTGAAAAGTTTAGTTCCATTATTTCATTTACCTTTGAGGGCTGACACAATTCCATGATTATTAAGTTAAAAATCTCTCTTAAGCTCATTCTATGTGCCAAGCATTGCTTTTGGGACTAGATATATAAATGGTCAAGTAGATTAAAAAATCTTTCCTTGGGGTGCCTGAGTGGCTCAGTCAGTTAAGTGACCGATTCTTGGTTTCAGCTCAGGTCATGATCTCAGGGTGGTGACATCAAGACCCCCAACTACTCTGTGCTCAGCATAGAGTCTGCTTGGGATTCTCTCCCTCCTCCTCCCTCTATGCACCACTTCCCCACCTCACCACCCCCCCTCCCTTAGCTCTGGAAAGCTCTTTCCCTCTCTCCCTCTCTCTCTCCAATAAAAATATGTAAATATTTTTTTTCCCTTATAGACCCAATATTCTCATGAGGAGATGGAGGGCAAATGACATAGGAATGACATGTAGAATGTTAAAGAGTTGTAACTGCAAGAGGACAGTTAGGAAGAGGGATAGAGAATGCCAAGATGGGGAAAGATAGGAATTTGAAATAGGAAAATCAGGAAAATCTCAAAAAAGTGATATTTAAGTAAAGACTTAAAAGGAACAGAAAGTAAACAATGAAGAAAGCAAAGGGAACATCTGGTACAAACTCCCTAAAGCAAGAGAGGGGCTGGGTTTGTTGTAGAATAACCAAAAAAGCCAAACCAGGGTGGCTGGTCAGCTATGACAAATTAGGGTTCAATTAACCACTGATCTGGCTAGAATAAAGTTTTCTGATTGGCTTCATGGTCAGCTTTGAAACGGAAAATATCCTGATATAGTTTCTTGAGGATTGGGGAACAGGGTTGGGAAGCACTGGTCCTGAGCGCCTTATAACTCTTTGAAAATGTAAAGTAATTCCAGATATTTTACCTATAAGTAGCTCCTGAGGTGTGTCTCAAATAGAGGAAATGGTCTTCACACTCTCTCTTTTTCCATTTTTTTCTTTTTGGTTTCATCTAAAATGAAAGCATATTTTCTGATTAAAACACTGAAAAATATTGGTCCAAAGTGAATTATTTTTAGAAAAGTAAATTATAGGGAGCATCTGGGTGACTCAGTCTGTTAAATGTCTGCCTTCAGCTCAGGTCACGATTTCTGGGTCCTGGGATCAAGCTCCACATCAGGCTTCCTGCTCAGCAGGGAGTCTGTTTCTCTCTCTTTCTCCTTCTGCCCCTCTGCATGGCTCATTCTCTCTCTCTCTCTCTCTCTCTCTCAAATAAATAAATAAAATCTTAAAAAAGAGAAAGAGAGAGAGAGAGGGAGATATGGTGCCTGAGTGACTCAGTTGTTGAGTCATGATCCCCAGATCCCCAGATCCTGGGATCGAGCCCTGCGTCAGGCTCCCTGCTTGGTGGGAAGCCTGCTTCTCCCTCTCCCACTCTCCCTGCTTATGTTCCCTCTCTCACTGTCTCTCTCTCTCTCTCTCTCTCTATTAAATAAATAAATAAAATCTTTTTTTTTTTAAAGAGTGAGAGACGTCAACTATAATTTGCTGAGACTGAGTATTATTACCTGACTATGTATTATTACCTGATCAAAGAAATAGATGGGCTCAATGTCCAAAGATTTAACTTCAGTCAAGTCTCCCATTCTGCGATGAGACCTAAGAAGGAGAAATTAGAACTCTGACAAGTTATCATGTTTGTGGGTGATATTTCAAAGTACTTCATAGTTTTAAAGTTTAGATATTTTATTTTCAATGAAATATTTAAAAATTTTGGAATGGGGGAATGCAACTCTTCCTTTATCTACAGCTTCACCTCATGGGCTATCAGCTCAACATAGTTGCGATCAGAAGGATCGCATGCTATGGGCAAATAAAGCAGTAGCATGTCACTGCCAAGTTTCTCAACCTTGGCACCACTGACATTTTGAACCAGATGATTCTTTGTGGTAAGAAGCTACCTTGTGTCTTGTAGGATGTTTAGCAGCATCTCTGGTCTCTACCTACCAGACGCCAATAGCACAACTTTTTACCCAGTGCTGACAAAAATATGTGTCTCCTGACATTGCCAAATATCTCTTGGAAATCAAAACTGCCCCTGGTTTAGAATGACTATGCCAATGCAATGGCCAAGAAAAAAGGTTTGATGTGGAAGGAACTAGTGAGGATAAGTAACACTGCTGATGACAGGGCCATTAAACAGCAATGCCACTCAAAATGTGGTCCCTGGACAAGGGGCCTCAGCATCACCTGGGACCTTATTATAAATGCAAATCCACACTCAAACTTAATGTATACTGTGTCAGAATCCCCAGGGGTGGCATCCAAGAGTCTGTGGTTGAATAAGCCCTCCAGGTGATTCTGAAAAATGCCCAAATTTGGGAAGCACTGACCAAGGTGACCCATTTTACCAAGCAGGCTGTGAAAACCACTCTCGTGACTGGAGGAGAAAGTCTGGGGCTGGCTAACCCAAAGTTAATGGGTCACTGGATTTGCAATGGAAAGATGGATGAGCACACAGTGGAGGACCTGGTAGCAGCCACAGCATCAATGGACTGGGAAATGTGATGGATTGGGGATCGTTAGCTATTACTATTATTATTAAAGAAAATGTTCAGAGGCCCAGGTTGGACTAGCCCTTCCTTAAAGAGAAGTTGGAGAATCCCTTTAAAATGAAGATTGGAGGGAGAACAAAACTCTTATCTACCTAAACATCTGCATCTCACTGTTCTACCAGAGTAGCTGAAGATTCTGCTTTGAGTAAATTCAGTATCTCAAAAATCCTTGGTTAAAATGTAAAAATATAGGCATTTACATTGTAACATGTTACATACATTCATGAAAAACCTCATGTCCTGCAATATTGTGTACTAAAAATAATAGGGTTTATGGGAAAAATAAGGCAGGGCACACCACTTAAAATCTATGCTACTTTGGAACCAGGGCAAAAAACAAAAACAAAAACAAAAAAAACACATGCCAATAATTGGCACCTCAGGAGAAACTTAAACAGCCCAGGCAGGCACTTATAGCCAAATGCTGCTTTGGATATTAAAACAACAACAACAACCACACACACACACACACACACACACACACACAAGAGGAGGGGTGCCTGGGTGGCTGAAAGGGTTATGCATCTGCCTTCAGCTCAGGTCATGATCCCTGGCTCAGCAGGGAGTCCACTTCTCCCTCTCCCTCTGCCTCTTCCCCTGCTTGTGCATTCTCTGCCTCTCTTTCTCTCTTAAATGAACAAAACAAAACAAAAAAACAAAACCAAAAAAAACCCATAAGAGTAGAAATGCAAACTTACAGGTACTGAAATAATGTGGATGAAGTAGAGCTCCTTGCCAGTGGGGTTGCATTAAAGTGGGCACAGAAAGAAGTGAAACCTTAATATTGTTAAGATGGCAATACTCTACAGATCTTCTACAGATTCAGTGTAATCTCTTTCAAAGTTCCAACGGTCCTTTTCACAGGACTGACATGCTAACATTTCTAATATTCATATGGCAATTCAAGAATCTAGAATAGCCAAAATGATCTTGAGAAAAGAACAACGTTGGAGGACTCACACCTCCCAGTTTCAAAACTTACAAAAGCTACAGTAATCAAAAGAGGTACTGGCATGAATATAGATATATAGATCAATGAATTAGAGTTGAGTCTAGAAATGAACCCTCATATTTATGGTTAATTAAGTTTTGGCAAGGGTGCCACACAATTCAATGAAAGAAAAAATAGTCTTTTTAATACATGGTAATGAGGCAACTGGATATCTACATGCAAAAGAATAAAATCAGACCCCTACTACACAGTGTATACAAAAAATCAATTCAGAATGGATCACGGAATGGAAAAAACATTTGCAAATCTATATGTAATAAGGGTCTAGTATTCAGAATATATAAAGAACTCTTAAACTCAACAATAAAAAGAGAAAAGATGACTGATTCAATTTAAAAATGGTCAAAGATTTGGATAGACATTTCTCCAAAGAACATATGCAAATGGCCAATAACACATGAAAAGATGCTCAACATCATTAGTAATTAGCTAACTGCCAATCAAAACCAAAATGAGATACCACTTTACACCTGTTAGGATGACTATAAATTTTAAAAAGACAATAGTAAGTGATGGCAAGGATATGGAGAAATTAGAAACCTCATACACTGCAGGTAGGACTGTACAATGGTACAGTTGCCTTTGAAAACAGTCTGGTAGTTCACTGAAATGTTAAACATAGAATTATCCCATAAGACTCAGACTCAGCAACTGCATTCCTAGATACAGATCCAAGAGAAATGAAAATATATTATGTCCACATCAAAACTTACAATGTTCATAGTAGCATTATTCATAATAGCCAAAAAATAGAAATAACCCAAATGTCTATCATTAATGCATTAAAAATATTCTATAATTAGACAGTGGTAATGATTATACAGTTGTCATATATTAAAAACCTCAGAATTATACACTTAAAATGCTTAATTTTCTTTAAAAAGGAGTACCCAAGAGCCTCAACCAGTTCCAGCTTCTACCCCTAACAACCTAGAAATGTCAAATTCCAAAGATTATGTCAAATTCCAAAGATCATGTCCTCACAAATATCTAAGTGCCTTAAAAAGTACCAAGTTTCTGTCCTACCAGCTTCTGCAATTTTCAGACCCAAAGAATATTAGAGATCTGTTGGTTCTGACTCCAAATTAACCTTATACAAGAGTTCCATTCAGAACTTCAAGACCAGCTGATTCCATTCATGTCTTTTATCTCAGTCATCCTCAGTTACTGGAAAAGTTAAACTTGGAATTTCTGGATCAAGAGAGCCAACTGAGCACCAAGCCCTCTACATTCTGGAATTTGTATAAGTTAGGATTTCTTTATTTTTAATTACCAGAAATTTAACAACACAAAATATAATATCTTACATATGTGAAGGTGGAGTAACTAGTCTAGGGCTTTCCACTACAGTAGCTGAATAGTATCACCAAGGGCTCAGCACCATCCCATCTTTCTGTTGTGTGTTCTTCAGATTTCATCCCCCAGGATCATTTTCAGATTTGAAAAAACCTAAAAGAAGAAAAGGGACTGTTTTTTCTTTTGTCTTTTTTTTAAACTTAGGAAACCTTTCCCAGAAGTTTTCAAAGGCTTTTTAAAAATTATTTATTTAGTTACTATATAATTATATTAAAAATTTTTTGAGTATAGATAACACACAGTGTTATATCAGTTCTAGGTGTACAACATAGTGATTCAACTTCTCTACACATTACGCCTTGCTCACCACAAGTGTAGTTACCATCTGTTACCATACAAAGCTATTACAATATCACTGACTATATGCCCCATTCTGTAACTTTTACTTTAAAAAATTTTGTGAAGATCTAATCTTTATATAATCTTTACACCCAATGTGGGGCTTGAACTTACAACCCAGAGAACAAGAGTCACACGCTCCAGCAACCAAGCCAGCTAGGTGTCCCTCTATTGTTTATTCCCATGACTTACTCATTCCATAACTGGAAACTTGTATCCCCTACTCCTCTTTACCTACTTTGGCCATTCCTTCCCCCTGCCTTCCCTCTGCAACCTTCAGTTTGTTCTCTTTGTTTATTCATTTATTTTGTTTTTTAAAGTCTACACATGAGTGGGGATGCCTGGGTGGCTCAGTTGGTTAAGCGGCTGCCTTCGGCTCAGGTCATGATCCCAGCGTCCTGGGATCGAGTCCCACATCAGGCTCCTTGCTCGGCAGGGAGCCTGCTTCTCCCTCTGCCTCTGCCTGCCACTGTCTGCCTCTGCTCGCTTGCTCTCTCTCCCTCTCTCTCTGACAAATAAATAAATTAAAAAAAAATTCTCTAAAAAAAATAATAAAGTCTACACATGAGTGAAATCATATGGTATTTCTTTTTCTCAGTCTGAATTTTTTTAAAATTTAATTTAATTTTATTTATTTTTTTAATTTATTTGACAGACAGAGATCACAGGCAGGCAGAGAGGCAGGGAGAGAGAGGAAAGGAAGCAGGCTTCCTGCCGAGCAGAGAGCCTGATGTGGCGCTGGATCCCAGGACCCTGGGATCACGACCCGAGCAGAAGGCAGAGGCTTTAACCCACTGAGCCACCCAGGTGCCCCTCAGTCTGAATTATTTCATCTAGCATTATATCTTCTAGGTCCATCCATGTTATTGCAAATGGCGAGATTTCATGCTTTTTATGGCTGCATGTTATTCTACTGTGTGCATGTGTGTGTGTGTGTGTGTGTGTGCATATACATATGTGTTAACGGACACTTAGATTGTTTCTATATCTTGGCTATTTTAAATAATACTGTAATAAACATAATGGTGTATATATCTTTTTAAATTAGTATTTTCATTTTCTTTTTAATTTTTAAAACATTTTATTTATTTATTTTTTAATTTGAGAGAGAGAGAGAGTGAGAGAGAGCATGAGAGGTGAGAAGGTCAGAGGGAGAAGCAGACTCCCCGTGGAGCTGGGAGCCAGATGTGGGACTCGATCCTGTGACTCTAGGATCGTGACCTGAGCCGAAGGCAGTCGCTCAACCAACTGAGCCACCCAGGCGCCCCAGTATTTTCATTTTCTTTGGGTAAATACCCAGTAGTAGAATTATTGGATCATATGGTATTTCTATTTTTAATTTTTTGAGGAACCTCTATACTGTTTTCCACAATGGCTGTATCAGTTTATGTTCCCGATGACAGTGCATAAGAGTTTTTTTCTCCACATCCTCATCAACACTTACTATTTCTTTCTTGTGTTTTTTGATTTTAGTCATTCTGATAGGTGTGATACTTCATTGTGGTTTTGATTTGCATTTGCCTGATGATTAGTGTTGTTAAGCATCTTTTTATGTGTCTGTTGGTCATCTGCATGTCTTCTTTGGGAAACTGTCTATTCAGGTCCTCTGCCCATTTCTTAATCAGATTGTTTTTTGGGTGTTGAGTTGTACAAATTCTTTATATATTTTGGAATTTAATCCCTGATTAAATATATTTTTTACAAATGTCTTCTACCACTCAATGATTTTTTCTTCATGTCTCACTGATCAAAATTGCAACACATCTTTCCTAAACAAATCACTGGGAATTATTGAAATTGTTTTGTATTAGCTCAGCACAACCAGAATGTACCCTTGAAGATACAGTCATCTGGTGAGGCACATGGTTAGGCAGAGAAGAGTGGACAAGTGAACTAAAAGCAGGATTATGTTAGTAAGGGAAAAACTAAAATGAATTCTGGGTAGGCTTCCAACAGTGTCCGTTACAGGCATCTAATGTCTACTGGCTTTCCATACATTTACATTAAAGCAAAACTTCCTAGTGGACAAAGCCTTCCCCACAAACACAGACATCACAGTTCTTCTACTGCATCATTGTAAAATATGAACAGGCAAGCAACACCATCAGTCATTTAAGGAAAACGTGCAACACGGAAGTGAAAGATCATAATAAAGACTTCTACTTTCAGGGCACCTCGGTGGCTCAGTGGGTTTAAAGCCTCTGCTTTCGGCTCAGGTCATGATCCCAGGGTCCTGGGATTGAGCCCCACATCGGGCTCTCTGCTCCGCAGGGAGCCTGCTTTCTCCTCTCTCTCTGCCTGCCTCTCTGCCTACTTGTGATCTCTGTCAAATAAATAAATAAAATCTTAAAAAAAAAAAAGAATTTTACTTTCAATCATGATATAGTAACTGACAACAGACACAAGACCTTCCACCATAAACAACTATCAAACTGGGCAAAATAACTGTTTTTAGATATTCATCAATAGGAAACATATAAGTGTTATCCCTAACCAAAGACAAACAAATGACGAAGGTTCATGATTATAGTGGCTTTTTGCCAGAGGGGCACTTTCCACGGGGAAAGGCCAAATAAATCATGGTATCTGCACCAAGGAGATGGAGATATCAGATATCAGTGAGAAGGCAGCTGCACTGAGAAGCCTGCACAGGAAAAGACTCCACAAAGAACTATTAGGAAGAGAACAACCATGGAAAAGCTATGGGCTGAGAAATGGTCAGAGGTTCAACAGGGATGGGAGATACCGGAGTTTCATCCGACCACACTGGAAAGATCTAATTACCCCAGAAATTTAGTAGACACCCCAGAAAGGCCAGGTTTTATGAACAGGGTTAATCTAGCAATACAGTAGCACTATTCAAGAGAACTATAATGAAAGAAATGTTATTTAAAAATTTCTAGTAACCTCTTGGGAAAAAAAAAAAGTAAAAATAAACAGACAAAATTAATGTTAATAAAATATTTTATTTTACCCTAAATATCTAAAAAGTTACCATTTCAACATGTAACCAATAAAGGAGATTATTTTTTTCCAACATAGAAGACTTTTTTAAAAGATTCTATTTATTTATTTTTTAAAGATTTTATTTATTTGTCAGAAAGAGAGAGACAGCGAGCTCAGGCAGAGTGGAAGGCAGAGGCAGAGGGAGAAGCAGGCTCCCTGCCGAGCAAGGAGCCCGATGTGGGACTCGATCCCAGGACACTGGGATCATGACCTGAGCCGAAGGCAGCCGCTTAACCGACTGAGCCACCCAGGCATCCCAAAAGATTTTATTTTTTAAGTAATCTCTACACCCAATGTGGGGCTGAAACTCAGAACCCAAGATCAAGAGTTACACTCTCTACCAATTGAGCCAGCCAGGAACCCCATCAACTTGGAAGATTATTGAGTTCACAGTCTCTTTTTCATACTAAGTCTTTGAAATTCAGTGTTCATTTTTTTTTAAAGATTTTATTTATTTATTTGACAGAGATCACAAGTAGGCAGAGAGGCAGCCAGAGAGAGAGAGAGAGAGAGAGAGAGAGAAGACTCCCTGCTGAGCAAGAGAGCCTGATGCAGGGCTCCACCCTAAGACCCTGAGATCATGACCTAGGCTGAAGGCAGAGGCTTAACTCACCGAGCCACCGAAATTCAGTGTTCATTTTACACTTAAAACACACTTCAATTTGGACTAGTCACATTTCAATTATTTAACAGCCATACATGGTTAGTGGATTTCATATTAAAGAGTCACTCAGAGTAGTGTCTGTAGTGATAAGATAACAAATTACTAGACATGAGAAGAACTGGAAAATATGACTCTTAGCCAGGAGAATAAGTTGTAAACACAGAAATGAGAGAGATGATGAAAATAGGGGATGAGAACCTGAAAGCAGCTATTATATATTTAAATATTAATAGGAAAACATAAATGTAAGAAGATAACAAATAGAAAATCTTAATAGAGAAATGGGCACTATGAAAAAGCAAAATGGAAATTCTAGAACTGAAAAATATAGTATCTGAAATGAAAATTAACTGGACAGCTTTAATAGGAATTAGACACCATAAAATAAATGATAAGTGACCTTAAAAGCAAAGCAATGGAAACCATCTAAACTGAAGCGAAAGGGAAAAAATAAAAATAAAAAACAAAATAAAGTCAACCAAACCTCAGTAACTGTAAGACAATATCAAGTTGTCTGATGCAATGTCTGGTGAGGTCCAGCTTCCTGATTCATAGATGCCTGAATCCTCATATGTGGAAAAGGCAAGGGATCTTTTAGGAGCCTCTTTTGTAAAAATACATAAGGGCTCTCTTCTCATGACCTAAGTACCACCCGGAAGCTCGACCTTTAAATACCATCAGATTGGGGTTAGTTTTCAACATATGAATTTTGGGGAGATACTATCTATGGCATCATATAAACAAAAAAATCTGTGGGGCCCTCCATAATTTTTCAAGTGTGAAAGTTTCCTGAGGAGACCAGAAGTTTCAGAACCCATCTAATCCTTCTCCATATTACAACCTCACTCACAATATATTCCGAGTTCAACTCAGCCTACCTCAAACTTTAACATCAAAATAACCCTCAACTTCTTCTTTTTTTAAAGTAGGGTCCATGCAGGGCATGAACTCATGCCCCTGAGTTCAAGAGCTGAGCTGAGATCAAGAGTTGGGTGCTTAACCAACTAAGCCACCTAGGCATCCCAACCCTCATTATTTAATAAGCAGTGGGGAAACATTATCAGAAGAGATGGGAAGAGGGAGCCTATGAATGGTACTGTTATTTGTCTCAAGTATTTCATGCTGTTCTTATCTTTCTTTTATGAACTCTTAATATTGATTCCTATGTATCCCTGACTAATAAACACTTGAAGCTTCCATGTGGGTAATGATACTCCTGACATCTTGGCCATAGGAATATTGCTTGCAACCATATATATCTTCCCCAAAGTCCACAGCCTTAATATACGGATGCTACATAGAGAGTATGGGGAAGGTAAAGAAGTTCTATTATTAAGTAACTAACTATTCTCCAATTACAAAAAGAATAATGTGTTGAAAATAAAAGGTAACTTAGGATATTGTTGGACAGAAATAAAGTAGGGAAAGGATTATAGAAAAGTCTGTGGCAAAAGAGCCACTTTTAGGGGTGGCTTGGTGGTTCAGTCTGTCAAGCATCTGACTCTGAATTTTGGCTCAGGTCATGATCTCAGGGTTGTGAGATCGAGCCCCAAATTGGGCTCTGCACTGGGAATGGAGCCTGCTTAAGATTCTCTCTCTCCCTTTCCTTCTGCCCCTCCCCGTGGCTCGCTCTCTTTAAAAAAAAAAAAAAAAAAAAAAAAAAAAAGCCATGTTTAATTTTAAGAAAGGCTCTCTCCAGGTGAACAAAAGGGGGAAGGACTGCAAGAGTCATTGATAAAATAGGTTTGGGATAAAAGATCTTTTGCTTCTTGAGCTGGTATTCAGGATAGTTCACCCCAGCCTCTTGTGAGGATCCCTTTTTGGTGCTTTCCAACAAAATTGCTCTCCCTGAAGTTATCAGTAGCCTCCTGATGGCTAAAATCAATGGCCTATCAGCAGCTGATAGAATTGACCAAAACTTTGTTCTGTAAAACTTTCTTCTCTTGTTATTTCAATGTGACTATTCTCTAAAGCATTTTCTCCTTCTTGTCCTGTTATTCCTCTGTAGTTTTCTTAACAGAATTCCCACTCTCATCATAAGCAAACAAAATCCCTGAATGTTAGTGTCCTTCTGGGTTGTGTTGTTTTGGGCCCTTTTTCTTTTCTCCCTGAACTACCACATTCACAGACTTCTACCATACTCAAGTCCTAATAACTCACATATCTGTATCTTTGGACCCATATTTCTAACTGTCTACTAGATATCTTTGCCTGGATGCCCTGCAGACATCTCAAACTTAAAATATCCAAAGCTTATCTTCCCCTCAAACTCCTACAAAACTTACTCCTCCTCCTTTATTCCCTATTTCAGGGAGTGGTACCACTATCTACCCAGGAACCCAAGCCAGAAACCTGGGTGTCATCCTCAACTCCTACTTCTCCACATTTAATGGACCACTAAGTTTTAATTCTATGTTAAAAATGTTTCTGCAATCCAATCTCTCCTCTCTAGCCCCCCAACATACAAGTTCTGATCATTACTGTTATCAATAATAACATCTTAGCAAGTCTCTCCTACTGTGAGGCTCTGTCATTTCCAATTCTTTCTTTATATTAGAGACAATCAGACTTAAAAATTTCACTGTTCAGAGAGGTTTAAAAAATAGTTTTGATAATTGACAAAGTCTGGCCTTTTAAAAAAAATTTTGTCAGGCCACAAAACCCAACATCATCTACTCTATCACGTCATAATAATTTTAAAAGACTACTGGACTTCAAAAAATAGAAAGTACCACACTTTGATAGAAAACAGTTCTTAAATATATTTGACTTTTTAAACAAAAGTGTACTGGATAAGAACCACTGCTCTAGAATTTAAACTGCCATCACAGTAATCTGTAGCTAGCTTGAAAATCTCTGTATTATATAAACATTTAAATTTATCCATATAATCTACATGCATATCCTTTTACTGGCTTTTAATGGTTACATAGTATTCACTGTGTTGACATGTTACTGGCATGTCTATTAGCCTTCTATTTTAGGCATTTTTAGAAATAATCAACTTTAAGCATCCCTGTCACATATCATCTCCAGGCCTTATATAATAAAAACCATCCTCTTTAGGGTAACATAAAAAGCCCTTTATAATCTGGTCTCAATTTACTCCTCAGAAAGCACTTACTCTAAACATGTCATATTCTCTCTTGCCTTTATGCCAGTGGCTCTCAACTGGGACTAATTCCCTCCCCCCTTCTACAGGGGACATCTGGCAATGTCTATATGACTATCTGAATTTTGTTACGCCCAAAATTCACACATTAAAGCCCTAACCCCTATGTAATTGTGTATGGAGATTATATATAAACACACACATATATATGGGCATATAGACAGCATATTCATGTTATACGCCATACCATCTATACATTTTTAAGAGTTATATAGCATTTTTTTAAAAAAGATTTTATTTATTTGAGAGAGAGCACACAGTGGGGAGGAGCAGAGGGGAGAGGGACAAGGAGACTCCCTACTGAGTGGGGAGCCCAACCTGGGGCTCAATACTAGGACCACAGCATCAAGACCTGAGCCAAAGGCAGATGCTTAACTGACTAGGCCACTCAGGCACCCCACATAGCATTTTCTAAACCATAAAGATATGAAAAAAATATCCTTACTCTTAACATTCAGCAATCAAGGGCACCAGGGTGGCTCAGGGGGTTAAGCCTCTGCCTTTGGCTCAGGTCATGATCACAGGGTCCTGGGATATTCCAGGGTCCTGGCGTAGAGCCCCGCATCGGGGCTCTCTGCTCAGCATGGAGCCTGCTTCCCCTCCCTCTCTGCCTGCCTTTCTGCCTACTTGTGATCTCTCTCTCTGTCAAATAAATAAATAAAATCTTAAAAAAAAAAATTCAGCTATCAAGTTTTCCCAATTTTTTTCTTAACACATTTCTTGCTAACTCATTGCCAAAGGTCAATAATACATAAGTGTACCTTAGGATATCTAGGCCATCAAATGATCCACACGAATGTAAAATTTTCAAGAGCATGGCTTACTAACAGTAAAGTTAATTAACACTTACCACTATTGGGCAAGATAGTGTGCTATCATAGGTGCTTTCTCTCCATATTGAAATTTAATTTCCATATCCTTTGTGATACTATTATACTCATTTTATAAATAAGGAAACTTACTAACAGTAATGTTAGTTAACACAAAGAAGGAAACAGAAATTGAGAGAAATCACGTGACTTGTCCAAAGTCATACCACTAGCAAGTGCTTCAAAATAAAAAATAAGGCTGCGGCTAAAAATGTTCATTTTTAGGACCAAGATCTTCTCAGCAAAAAATTAAATTTGGGGACAATATAATAACTGTCATATTATATCAGGGCACCTGATGGCTTAGTCAGTAGAGCATGTGACTCTTGATCTTGGGATTGTGAGTTCAAGCTCCACATTGGGTATAGAGATTACTTAAAAATAAAATATTAAAAAATGTTTTATTATAATTCGTTGATTTTATAATTGGAAAAATACTTCCCTAAGGAAAAGAATATGTTTTCGTCTGCTTATCTAGCTAACCATCTGAGACAAAAATTACTTCATGTAGTTTCCTGGAGAAAATACAGGCTATGCTAGTATTTACATTTTTTTACTTAGATTCTTAGGTTTTCAACATTTTTCATTCCTTTGCCCTATTGAATTTCCTCTTATAGAGGAAACCAAGTGAGGAAAATAAGGAGTGTCATTTTAAGTACTTTAGTTACCTCAAACACTGGTGTCCTGGAAAATAATCATCCAGTAAATATCAATTACCATACTGTTAAAGATATGTACTGTTTTTATACTAAAAGTTTTATTTTCTTGCGTCTTTTTCAAGAAAGGGGAAGTAGAGTACAATCCCTTTGCAACAAAGAAACTGTTTTATCATTGCATTTTTCTTTTACTGAAAAAATATTATTTTGACATTGATAATTCTGTAGATCAACCTACACCTCCAGCACCCCTTTGTGAAAATTCATTTATCAACCCTACCGTTCTGTTTCTGTTCTCCAGAACCCTGTGTCTCCTGGACAGGGTTTGAGATGGTAGCCATAGTCCAAGTGTCCCCTGAATTTAGAGAGGAACTGGGAAGATTTACAACAAACTTTGAAGGCATTTTTGATGTGGATATTTTAAAGGATGTTCAAAAGCTTCTGGCAGTAACTTTGCACCTGGAAAGGGTGAAAGCTTTGATTTCTCCTGAGCTTGAGGAGCCACATTCTTGCTCCTAGTCTGAAGATCTTTCAGACTCTTAAAATCTCTCAGCTTTGTGATGGACTAGCTCAGAATAGGAAATAATTAATATATGACTTAAGGAAAGTATTACCACCTTATGTTATTCATATTTATTTACATGTCTGTCTCATTGAATCTGAAGTTTCTTGAAGCTACAGAGTTGTGCCATTCCTTTTTTAATCATCCATCAAGAAAAATTACTTCGAGTCTACAATCAATCAATATTTACTGATTTGAAATTTCATTTGGGAAGGCAGAATACCGAATTATTAAACTTTTGGTGCCTGATGACCTGGGTTTAGATTCTGCTACTCACTTGCTGTATGATCTGATGCAAGTTCACAAAACTCTCTAAATTCCTCAACTCAAAAGTGGATAAAATGAAATAAAGGACTTGGAGCTTTTAAAGTTCTATTTATATAATGACTATTTCCTGAGCTCAGACTAAGCTCTAGGGTGCTGGTAACAGAGTACAAAATATGCAGGGTTTCTGTTCTTACGGAGCTCAGGTAGTTGGGGAGACAGACATAAAACAATTTATCGAACAGATTACATTACAAATTGCCATGAAAAAAGGCTAAAACTTCAACAAGAGGCTGTAAAAGGAGATTTAGATTGTTGAGTAAGGAGTCTCAGAGCGAGTGGCATTTAAGCGGATATTTGAAGGATGAGGAGATTCTTTATTTCCTCACCTCCTTCTCGTTCCTCAGCTCTCTTGAGTCCGGCTTCCATCTTCCTGCCTAAGTAGTTCTTGCTAAAGTTATCACTGGCCTCCATGTCACTATATACAAGGGA
Source organism: Mellivora capensis (assembly GCA_004024625.1). Taxonomy (NCBI): domain Eukaryota; kingdom Metazoa; phylum Chordata; class Mammalia; order Carnivora; family Mustelidae; genus Mellivora; species Mellivora capensis. The sequence continues at coordinate 22,681 of PISX010010093.1, forward strand.
CCTTCTTCAGTCCTCTTACTTGACCTCCCAGCAGCACTCTGCAGTTAATCACTCCCTCCGTCTTCAGACACGGTCTTCCCTCGCCTTCTCTAATAATAAACCCGTCCTGACTGCCTCTTCAGTCTCTCCTGCAGGTTTTATCTCCTTACGTGCCTGGACAGCCTCGCCGTGAGCTGTAATTGTGAAAAGCAACGCAATCCTTTTGAGTCATAAAAAAGGTGTACAAGCAAACACATTTTGGGGGAGACTTCGCTTCCGGTACGCTTCATATTACTGCGAATATAAAACTTTTCCGTTCGAGCAGAGACGCCCTTCTCTCTTGCGCGTTGGACCTGGCCACAGGGCAAGAACAGGCATTCAACTTGACCCAACGCCGACACATTTGCCCGGGAAACGCCCAAGGCGCGGGACAAAAAAGGGCTTTCGGTCCAGCTCTGGCAGCACTTCAGAAACTACACCTGAGCGACTCTTCAAAGCGCAGTCTGGCGCTTTTCCGCGCGCGACCAGCGCAGATGAGTCCTCCGACATCCCAGCATTCCCTGCTCCCAACCATTGAGAGCAGCTTCCGGCGTCGCTAGTGTGGGTGGGTGAAGAAGGAGCGGGCCCTCGCCGCTCTGTCTCACTCTCTCTCGAGCTCTCTCGGGCAACATGGCGGGCGTGGAGGAGGCAGCGTCCTCCGGGAGCCACCTGAATGGCGACTTGGATCCAGACGACAGAGAAGAAGGAGCTGCCTCTACAGCTGAGGAAGCAGCCAAGAAAAAAAGACGGAAGAAGAAGAAGAGTAAAGGGGCTGCCACAGGTAAAGGGAGTTTTATGTGTTCCCAGTCGCCGCCGGGGATGGTCGAACGGCTCGGCCCAGGCCCGGCGGGGGTGACAGAAACTGGGGACTCGAACACTGCCCTGGACTGATTCCCAGGACAGCGCGTGTGTCAAAACCAGGTTACAGATATCTATTGTGGGGGAATGGCAGCTTCTCTTTCTGTGGAACTAGGGAGCTGTTGGGGTGGGGTGAGTAGGGTGCCTCCGCTGGTCGTGAGGTAGTTCTGGGGTTGCTGGGCCTGAGCCCTTAGACGTGCCAGAACTCAACTCCCACACAGATCGTGCAGCAGATTCGAAGCTGCGCACAGGGCTCAATCCTGTCACCCTTCTGGCGGTTTGCCCTCTTCAAAAATCTAGTTCTGACCTCACACTGTCGCCTCTTTGCTGAAGGTATCTGGAACATACAAGGATGGGGGTGGAGTGGGCAAGTCTCAGTGCCCTGGCCGCACCTCCCCCCACCTTCCGGGTTTACAGAGGGATTTTTGTTGCCAGCTGCACTTCTGAGGTGTGTGTATATGTGTGTATGCCCACGCGGTCATGTCACCGAGTAGTAATTGCAGAATATGTGGTATATTGTTGCGCATTTTCACCTGCCTAAACCATAGCATCGTCAAGCTTCAGGGCTTTTAGGCCTGAATTGTGATGCCATTTGCAGGTAGGTCGGATAGAATATTCTATAGACTGGAATGGAACTTTTCTAAATCCACTGGTAAGACAAGGAAAACTGCTGAAAGTTTACACTTGGATTACATTATGCGTTAGGAACTTAAATGTTTTATTTTAAGAAGTCAGTGTTTTTTTGCTGTACGTGGTCCTTCGTTTTAGGAAAACAGTGTTTATACCTGTTTTTAAAATCAGCCACACGAAGATTGAGAGACAAATGGAGAGGCCATAAGTGATGAAGGTGAAGATGAGAGAGGTTGGGAAGGGTTAATATGTATCTTTCTGAAATTTTTATTAGATGGAAGTTGAAAAGGGAAAGTTGTGGGTGCTGGGACCCTTCCAGAGAAAATTTAATCCCAGGACATAGTCTGGTGGCTGTTCCTGGCTTTCAGATGAAATCCGAACTCTTCAGTTTTTCCATTCAGATGTCCCTAATATTTAACAGTTTTATCTCTCAACATGAATCCTCTACAGTAGCCAGAATATCGCTTCAGTATGTGCTAACTCGTAATACTATTTCATTCTACACACATCTATTGCTACTACAGCTAGATTGTATTCACTTGGGTGAAGGGGGAGGCTGGTCTTGTGCTTAGCTATTCAAGAATTTTGTTTTTTAGTAATGGAAATCTTTTCGATTTATTTTGAGTTTACCTAGCCTAGCTTGATGACTTATTTCTCATGAAAACTTGAAGTTCCCAGTGTTCCGTAGAAATCCTCCTCTATGACCTTCAGCATTTATTACCTATCTCAAGTACCTGTTTTTTAATAAAGTGTTTGTTGTAGTAGTCTAATTGTTAAATACTTTTAACAATTGGATAGGGACCAACTCACATTTTTGTTTATCCTTTAGTTGCTAGCCCTGAGAAAGTGTAATAGATATTTTGTTGAATGGACAAAGCTACTTAGATGTGAGGAGGTTTTGTCATTAAGTGAATTCTGTAATGTTCACAGTAAGGTTTCTGTGTTTGTTTCCCAAATACTTATCAGGCAAGAAAGGACTTGTGTGTTCTCCAGGATCCTTAGAACATATTCTGATTGGAAACTATCTTTTTTAGATTTGATTTATGTTATATTTGATCAGCAGGGCAACAGGAACCTGATAAAGAATCAGGAGCCTCAGTTGATGAGATAGCAAGACAATTGGAAAGACAAGCATTGGAAGAGAAAGAAAGAGATGATGACGATGAAGGTAAATGGTAAATTTGATATTTGTGATTGGAAAAGCAAGAAGATACAACATTCTTTAAACAAAATCTATTTGTCTATATGGTTTATGGTTCTCTGATGTTTTAATTAATTAACATTAAAGCCTCAATGTCACAGATAAAAAGGGAAAGGTATTAACAATGCTTAAAAGTTGGATAAGTTGAATGACTGCTCCAATTACACAGATCTCAACTTTTTAAAAATGTACTTGGCAAAATGCCAAGTAGGGGGTATTAAGATGATATTGAAGGACTGCTGGGGGACATGGGTGGCTTAGTCAGTTAAGTGTCTGCCTTTGGCAAGGATCGTGATCCTAGGGTACTGTGATCTAGCCATCTACTCCCTGCTCAGCGGGGTGCCTGCTTCTCCTGCTCCCTGTGCTGCTCCCCCTACTTGTGCTCTCTCACTTTCACTCTTTCTCAAATAAAGAAAGAAAGAAAATCTTTAAAAAAAAGAAGAAGAAGAAATTTAAGGACTATTTAACATTTATTGAACAACTAATATGTATAGGGCACTGTCCTAGGATACTTTCACATATGTTCTCATTTTAGTTTTCAAAACTAAAGAATTAGTTTTATTTTATTTATTAGTTTAATTTAGTTTTCAAAACTAAAGAGTACCTAGCAAAGTAGGTACTCTTCTCAGGAAGTGATAGTTATTATGTCATTTTCCCAGTGTGACACAACTGCTATGTGTAGAGTGGAGTCAAGATTTTGAACCTAGAACCTGATTTCAAGTCTGTTCCTTTCACTATGTACGAAAGCCCCCTCACTTTATTCTCAAGGAGTATATTGGAGTCCTTCTGAACTCTCTTATAAATTCCCTGGCCCCTAGCTGCTTATAGTATGTTGGTCCTGTAAGATTTCTTAAAGATAGTAATTCTTGAAATTCTAGAAATTAATGCTATCAGTAAGACAGTGGACGTAATATTTGCTAGTTATTCTACAGCCTCTTTAGGTAGAAGGGGAGATGGAGCTTTCCCATTCTCAATTATCTACTGTTGTGACCTACTGCTTTTCCTTAAGCATTGTCAACTTGGGCTTGTGTCTTCCAAGCCTTAGCAGAAAATACCTGCTGTACTTTGTCATGTTAGGATAATGCAGAGTAGTTATTTCTCCTTCAGAAACATAAGCTCTCTGCTTTCAAGGAGCTTAGAGTCAAAATTTGGTGGAAAAGGTGCCAAGGTACAAGAGAATAGTTAGCTTTTCCTTAAGCAAACCCCTTGTCCATTTTACCTTGGTTTGTATTTCAATTTATGAACATATTTTGAGCTCTTAGCAAGAAAGGGGCTTGTAATTTCAAGGTTATAAAATAGATTACTGTAGACCTACTGTGTAGGGTATCACAGTGTTAATCTTGAAGAGCGTTCCTTGTTCCATTGTTTTTCTACAAAGTTGTATGAATCGCTTGACTTTGAAGGAGAAACTTTTGTCAGATTGGAAATTGTTGTTTTAACGATGATTTTAGAACTATTGGTTTTCTCCAATAGAGTGACTTTCCTAATTCGCTTCAAAAATCAGTATCAGGCAGTACTACTAATCTGTTGGGAGAGTTCTTTAAGAAGATGGAAAGTTAGTATTTCAGAATCTTTGTTCTAAAACAAAACAAAGAGGGGCTAGGTAGAATTGCAGGCTGAATGCTGAAGGAAGGCTCTTTGGAAGGAATGGGACTTGTATAATGCCAAACAGAAGAGACCACTTTGGGCCAGGACAGTGCTGAGAATGGATTCAAAGTGTATTGAATAGTACATACTGGCCATATGAGATGATTTGTTGAGGGAGCCTTGGAGCATTTTTAAAAGAAAGTTATAGGGATGCCTGGCTGGCTCAGTTGGTAGAGCATGTGACTCTTGATCTCAGGGTCAGGAGTTCATGCCCCACATTGGGCATAAAGTTTACTTAAAAAATAATGTTTAGGGGCGCCTGGGTGGCTCAGTGGGTTAAGCCTCTGCCTTCGGCTCAGGTCATAATCCCAGAGTCCTGGGATCGAGCCCCGCATCGGGCTCTCTGCTCAGCAGGGAGCCTGCTTCTCCCTCTCTCTGCCTGCCCCGCTGCCTACTTGTGATCTCTGTCTGTCAAATAAATAAATAAAATATTAAAAAAAAATAATAATGTTTAAAAAAAGAGCGGGCGCCTGGGTGGCTCAGTGGGTTAAAGCCTCTGCTTTTGGCTCAGGTCATGATCCCAGGGTCCTGGGATCGAGCCCCGAATTGGGCTCTCTGCTCAGCAGGGAGCCTGCTTCCCTTCCTCTCTCTCTGCCTGCCTCTCTGCCTACTTGTGATCTCTGTCTGTCAAATAAATAAATAAAATCTTCCAAAAAAAAATTAAAAAAAAATAAAGAGAGAGAAGAATGTTATAAAAAATAATTTAGTCCTCATATATATGCAGTGTTGTTAGAAAAAAGGAAACATCCAGGAAAGGCTTGGAGATCATTTTGGAGGGCACTTAACAGCTCAGGCATGTGGTAATGATTATTTAAATTGGTGGGAAGGCAGCTGGGTGACTCAGTTGGTTAAGCTTCCAACTCTTGATTTCTGCTCAGTTCATGATCTCAGCATCCTGAGATTGAGCCCCATTTCAGGCTTTGCCTCTCCCTCCTCCCACTCTTGTGCACGCCTGTGCTCACACTCGTGCTCTCTCTCTCTCTCTCAAGTAAATATCTTTAAATGGGTGGGCATAAATGAGAATGGAAGGGAAGAGTTCAGTGGAATAGTGGTTGTGGAAGCAGAATTCAGAGGACTTTTAAAAGACTTTGAATCAGGGGCTCCTGGGTGAGCTCAGTGGGCTCAGGTCATGATCCCAGGGTCTTGGGATCAAGTCTTCGTTGGGCTCTGCTCAGCAGGGAGCCTGCTTCCCCCTCTTTCTCTCTGCCTGTCTCTCTGCCTACTTGTGATCTCTGTCAAATAAAAAAATCTTTAAAAAGAAAAAAGACTTTAAATCAGGGGAGAAGGAAGGAGAGGCATAGGTGGACTCTAGAGGTTCGAATTGGTGACAGAATATTGGTGCCGTTCACTGAAATTGTGAAGTAGGGAGAGTGGGTTAAAGATTGAGGGTGGGGGGTATAGGCAAAAAAGAAAATATTGAGTTAATTTTAGATGTGTTTAATTTGAAACTGGAGTATAGGTATGAAAAATTAATCCTGTGGGCATTTGGCAATGTGCTAGAAGTAATTCAGTGAAGTTTTAAGTCAGATTTACTAAGGTACATATATTGCCCAGGATTATATTCACTATTTTTCAAAAAATAGACTTTATGTTTTAGAACAGTTTTACTTAGGTTCTCAGCATTATTAAGCAAAAGGTGCAGAGATTTCCCATATACTCCCTACCACCACACATGCAAAGCCTCTCCCATTTTCAACATCCCCCACTGGAGTGTTCATTTGTGGCAATGGATGAACCTACATTGACACATCATCATTATGCCAAGTCCATCATTTATATAGGTTTACTCATGATACTGTATATTCTATATATTCACCCTTTATAAGTCTATAGTTTGATAAGTTTTTACAAACATGCATTTGTGTAACCACAACCAAGATACAGGCCATTTTCATTTAACATTTCCATCTCCACAAAAAAGTTCCCTTTCACCCTTTTGTAGTCCATTCTCTTGCTCCACCCCCTGGTCCCTCACAACCATTGATACATTTTCTGTTACGTATTTTTTTCTACAATGTCCTATAAATGGAATTATTATAACGTGCAGCTTTTTTTGGCTTGTTTGCCTTAGCGTGATACTTTTGAGAGTCATCCAGTTGCATATGCATCAGTTATAATTCATTACATTTTATTCCAAGTAGTATTCCAAATTTGTTTATCCACTTACTAGTTGATGGATATTCAGGTTGTTTCTGGTTTTTGTGTTATGAATAAAGACAACGTTTGCATACAAGTCTTTGTGTGGACATAGGTTTTCATTTCTCCTGGGTAGGTACCTAGGAGTAGGATTGCTGGTCAAATGGGAATTCTATGTTTAATCTTATTAGAAACTAGCAAACTGTTGTTCAAAGTAGCTTTATCATTTTGCTTTCCTGTCCACACTGGTTGAGAATTCCAGGTCCTTTATATCTCTTAAGCACTTGGTATTGTTAATTTTTTTTTAAGATTTTATTTATTTGACAGAGATCACAAGTAGGCAGAGAGGCTGGTGGGGCGGGGGTGCAGGGGGAGGAGGCTCCCCGCTGAGCAGAGAGCCCAATGTGGGGCTTGATCCCAGGACCCTGAGATCATGACTTCAGCTGAAAGCAGAGGCTTTAACCAAACACTGAGCCACCCAGGCGCCCCAGTATTGTTAATTTTTAAATTAGCTTTCCTAACAGGTGTGCAGTGGTATGTCATTGTGGTTTTAATTTGCATTTCCTTAATGACTGATGATGTTGAACGTCTTTTCATGTTTTTTTTTAAGATTTTTATTTATTTGACAGACAGATCACAATTAGGCAGAGAGGCAGACAGAGAGAGGAGGGGAAGCAGGCTCCCTGCTGAGCAGAGAGCCCAATGTGGGGCTTGATCCCAGGACCCTGGGATCATGACCTGAGCTGAAGGCAGAGGCTTTAAACCACTGAGTCACCCAGGTGCCCTGTCTTTTCATGTTTTTGCCTTCTGTATTTCTTTAGTGAAATATTTGTTCATATCTTTCGTCCATTTTTCATTTAATTGTTGTCATATTGAATTGTAGTGGTTCTTTATTCTTAATAAAAGTTCTTTGTCTGATATATGTTTTATCAATATTTTTTTCATGCTGGTATTGTTTGCAGCAGAAAATATTTTAATTTTGATGAAGTTGCATTCATTTTATTTCTTCATGGGTCATGTTTTTTGTGTGTTATCCAAAAAGTTAAATAATTGCTCTCTGTAGGGTTATGAAGATATTTTTCTTGTATTCTCTTCAAGCAATTTTATATATCCATTTAGAGTTAATTTTTGTACATAGTGCAAGGTAAGAATTGAGATTCTTTTTTTTTTTCTTGCTTATAGGTGTCCAATTTTCATTCAACAAATATTAACTAATTTGGGCATAGGGCTAATACAGAAATAATTATGAACAGCTTCTGCCTGTTAAGAATATCCTGGGATGCTGTGAAAGAAAGACTTACAAAAACATGAATTGTGGCATGGTATAATGCATGGGAGGTTAAGCATATATAGTTCGTATTTGGATCCAGGCTTTACTACTGTCTTGGCACAAGAGTTCAATAAAGAGTGGCTGTTATCCTACACTGAATACAGACCTTGAACACTGGATAAAGTAACTAGCCTCAGAAGGATGACTTGAGTATTGAAGGAAGAGCTTCATCTTACCTCATTTTAAAGATGAAAAGACTATGGTAGAGAGAGGCTAAATAATTTTGCCCAAAGTCACACAGCTGGCAGGATTTAATAAGCATTTAAAATTGATTGGGGGTACCTGGGTCGCTAAGCGTCTGCCTTTGGTTCAGGTTATGAACTCGGGGTCCTGGGATTGAGCCCCACATCGGGCTCCCTGCTCAGTGGGGAGTCCGCTTCGCCCTCTGCCTGCCGCTCCCCCTGCTTGTGTTCTCTCTCTGTCTCTCTGTCAAACAAACAAAATCTTTAAAAAAAAGAAAGAAAGAAAAAAACTGGTTATACTTTTTTTTTTTTTAAGATTTTATTTACTTATTTGAGAGAGGGCGCTTGCACTCATGTGCACAAGGGTGGGATGGGGGGGCAGGGGGAGGGGGGAAGTAGACTCCCTGATAAGCAGGGAGCCTGATGTGGGGCTCAGTCCCAGGACCCTGAGTTCATAACCTGAACCAAAGGCAGATGCTTAACTAACTGAGTCACCCAGGGACCCCTAAAACTGGTTATACCTCCTGAAGCATTTGTTTTAGGTAGAGTCTAGTGTATGTAGTAGTATGCTAGGCATTGAATTATTTTATTTATGTTTTTAAAAGATTTTATTTATTTATTTGACAGACAGAGATCACAAGTAGGCGAGAGGCAGGCAGAGAGAGGGGGGGAAGCCGGCTCCCTGCTGAGCAGAGAGCCGATGTGGGGCTTGACCCCAGGACCCTGAGATCATGACAGCCAAAGGCAGAGGCTTAACCCACTGAGCCACCCAGGCACCCCAAATGAATGAAGGTTATTTTAAAATTGTGGTGTAGAATATTTGAATTAGATTATATGACACATGAGGAAATTGAAAGTTATGTTTTGGGCTTTTGAATCTAGAAACCAATAATGAGTAAGTCAGCCATATTTGTGTTTCTGCTGTGTTCCTATGTTTCCTGTACCCAATTCCATAACACTGACCATAAATTTGCAACTTAGTGGGTTATCTGGCTGGCTCAGTTGATAGAGCATGCAACTCTTATATCAGGATTGTGAGTTCAACTCCACATTGGATGTAGAGATTACTTAAAAATAAAAAAGAAAATCTTCAAAAAAAAAAGAGGGCTGCCTAGGTAGCACAGTGGGTTGAGTTACCAGCTATTGATTTTGGCTCAGGTCAAAATCTTAGGGTCGGGAGATGGAGCCCTGCATTGGGCTCTGTGCTGAATGTGGAGCCTGCTTGGGATTCTCTCCCTCTCTCTCTCTGAAAATAATAATAGAAATTGCAATTTCATAAGTAAGAAATTATCAAATATTGTCAGTTTCCTATCAGTCCATTAAAGCCCTATCTCATGTTACTTTCGTCTTTGCTAAATTGCTGTTTCCTATTTATCATTTAGGTGAAAAAAAACAGGATAAAATAAACTAAAAGAACATTGGTTGAGTAGAGTATTTATCACATGCTTAGTTAGCCCTGTGTCTTAATTTAGGAAATGGTATGTAATCTTTAAGGAGCTCATAGACAAGTAGGGGTCATAGTAAGCCCCTAATCATTTTTCAAAAAGAAAAAAAGGTTGCAATTTTGTGTGATAATTATAATAGAATATAGTGGTGAGAAGATTTCTTTTACGGCTCCTGCTTATCTGGGAGTAAAAAGGGAGGAACTCTTTGAGCAGAAAATATAAGCAGTCATTTGACATTGTTTTATGGGTGTGGATTTCATGATTTAAAATTGCTGATGCTAACCATGAGTTACTGGCACAATGTGAAACATTTAAAAGGCTACATGGTGAACATACTATTAAACTGTCAGATTCTAATTGTCTGCCACAGCTTCCTATTCATCCTTATTTCATAGCAGTATGATTTGTGGATAGGTTGGTGTGCTTCATGATGAAATTTATTGAGCAGTGTTTTTAGAAATCAGACACTTCAGTGTTTTGATATCTTTATTTAAAACGTTTTAAGTCACTATTAATCTTGGCCATAATACCATTGTTGATCTTTTCTCCAAGTTCAGGAGTATGGTATGGACTTCATAAAAGATAGTTATAAAAACTGCCGGGGGGTGGGGGTGCTTGGGTGGCTCAGTGGGTTAAAGTCTCTGCCTTTGGCTCAGGTCACGGTCCCAGGGCCCTTGGGATTGAGTCCCGAATCGGGCTCTCTGCTCAGCAGGGAGCCTGCTTCCCTCTCTGCCTGCCTGCCTTTCTGCCTACTTGTGGTCTCTGTCAAATAAATAAAAAAAATCTTAAAAAAAAAAAAACAAAACAAAAACTGACAGGGGCACCTGGATGGCTCAGTTAAGCATCTGACTTCGGTTCAGGTCATGGTCTCAGGGTCCTGGGATTGATCCCCACGTCTAGCTCCATGCTCAGGGTGGAGTCTGCTTGTCCTTCACCCTCTGTCCCTCCCCCACTTGTGCTCTCTTCTCTCACTCAAATAAATAAATAGAATCTTTAAAAAACAACAAAAAAACCCTGACAGGCAGATACTGGCTGTTTTGGATGCTCTTTTGTCAACTTTGGCTTGAATTCATGACCCTGAGATCAAGACCTGAGCTGAGATCAGGAGTTGGACACTTAACCGATTGAGTCACCCAGGTGCCCCTTGCAAGCAGTTTTTTGAAATAGTTCTTAATCCCCATTTGGGGGCATCAGGTTCTTCTGAGAATCTGAGAGCTATGAACCTAGGAAAAGTATATATGCCCTCTGATTTTTTCATATAATTTGATCCAGAAGGAGAACTCTTTTTCTCTAATAGTAACTATGCAGGAAAAGGTATTTTAAAATATGACACCCCAAATACTCCTCCCTGGATTAATATCAGGTGACATATTCTTGGTCTGGTTCTGCCATTTACTAATTGGGATTTTCTTGGACATGTCCCTTAAACATTCCTTGTTTTACCTCATAAAATTGATTTGAGAATCACATGAGGTTATGAAATACAAGTGTTGAACCACAAAGTGTATGTAAGAAACTAGTATTATTATTAGGTAAAGTCACATAGTCATTATTATTGGTATTAAACTAACACTAGGTCTTCTTCCTAGCTTTTGAAAAAGACTGCTAATGCATTTTTTATTCTTAAGAGTATCTTATTCAAAGTTCGTTAGTTAGAGTAAGTCAAGTAAAGTTACCTTAGTGCTTTTGGTTACACAAGTCAAATTCTTATACATTAGCAGTATTCAGAATTCTTTTCTAAGAATATTGCGTCAGTTTTATTATATCTTATTTAAGATGCTTTGTGTGTGGGTACTTGTCTGCTTGTGCTTGCTTTGTTCCTCTGCTTATGAGGTTTAAATAAATATGTACTTGAAATGCTTTTTTCCTAGATGGAGATGGGGATGGAGATGGAGCAGCTGGAAAGAAGAAGAAGAAGAAGAAGAAGAAGAGAGGACGTTAGTATCTTAAGTTGATCTTACCTGACAAATAAAAATTATCTATTAACCAGCAGGTTTGAATAGGTTTGAAGTTGCATAAGATCCCATTGTGTGTCAAGGAAATACATTTAGGCTTATTAGAGGTAGAATTTAGTGAGACTCACAACTTTTTTCATTTAACAATCTGTTGGCATTTTCTTTATCTTATTCCCTTATTGAGCTAAGGGATGTTAATAATAAGTTGGTTGCATTTTACTGCAATTTAGGAATGAATTTATAATTTTAAAACTTGAATAATACAAGTAACAATTCTGTCAGGGATGAATAGTCATATTACTGTGCATAATAGGATAAACATAGTTTGCAGTTCACCTGCCAGCTTTGAAATTATGAGATTCTTGATAAATATTTGATGAAGAGTACCATTATTTAAAATTTGTGCATATAGTTGAATTTTATTAATAACATTCTACTATTTTGTATTCACTTAAAATATGATCCTGCTTGTGTTTTGTTTCTATAAATGGCAAACCAAACCTCTTCAGGGACCTGATATTCTATTAGGGAAACCAAGGGGAGATTGTATAGTCTTGGGGAATAAAGGTTGGGTTGAGAATCAGAACAAATTCCAATCTTGGGTGCCGTTTGGGGTATAGGGGCCACTGAGTATCTGGTTATACCTTCCTTTAAATCTTTCAGGCTAAAATTTTATGAATCAGAATATTGGAGGCTTGACTCATTTTTATATCTATGTTAAGAGAAATACTTAAATGTTTTTTAAGAAAGCTTTTGGCTCTACCAGGATTTTCCAGATGTGTCACCAGATGAGGATGGGATAGCCTTCTTTTTATTCAGGCATCTATTTTCAGATCCTTCTAGTCATAGGATGTCAGTTCTGTCCCTAGCATAGTCTGTACTTAATGAGTACGGGTTACCCGTGTTTTAGGAATCTTCCAGGGATTGTAATGTCATATTCCTTCCATTCAAAAATTGTTAAAAGTGTGCTTGTGAGATATGGTATTACCTGAGAATGGCTTGAGAGAGAACTATTTCTCCCAATACTCTTATATTACTCCCTAATGAAGGTAAATAAGGGGCTATTTTGTATTTGCCCTTGGTAAAATTCTTCCACTGACAGATATTTTAGTATGATGCCATCATTTTTTATTGTGCTTCCTTTGAGGATGTTGAACTTACTTTTCATTTTATTTCTTTATGAGTACCCTCAAGAGACAGTCTTTTGTCTGGTCTTGGTATCAAGAATAATTGTGCTTTTCCTGAGTACTTAATGTGCTTTATCTCATAAACATGACCCATGCAAATAACCAAGCCTTTTTTATTTTTATTTTTTTTTAAATATTGGCTCCTAGAGGGCTTAGAGTCAAATCTGTGGTTTTGTATTGGTAGTATTTCAGGTACTATTTTATGTTCTTTCCATGTTTTGATTTTTGTTCTCTAATTTACTGTCTCTTATTTGTGTATTTTATATATCCTTGTAGGCTGTCATAAATCATTTGTGGAATAAACTAAATAATGTAATTATGGACTGTTCACTGCCCTCATTTTCCTCATCTCTAAAGTGAGAGAATTATAAGTGATAGTTAATGATAATCGCAGTACAGATTGTTATGCATAGTTTTAGATAATACCTTGGACATAGTATATTATAGTTTTCAAAGGTTATCCAGCATTTAGTCTGGTTCTTCATTTTGTAGATGAGGAAACTGAGGCTTGGCACATCTAGCCATTTGTCCAAGTCACAGTTAATAAGTGGTTGTTGAGGCTAGACTTCAGCTCTCATATTTTGATTACAAATTTTTTTCTCTAATGATCTTCTTGAGTTTTTTATTCTGTGTTAATTTATGGACATATAAAAGTCATCTTTATCAGAATTGTAGCTGAGATAAAGCTGAGGGCAATGCAATAGTACTTTGTTGATAAAACTCGAGATTTCAAAAGATCAGGAAAGCTGAGAAATAGGCAGGTATTAAACTGAAATTTAATAGACATATATAAAGTTAGTACAGGGTGATAAGGTCTAAGGATTTTGAGTACTAGTATAATGTGAGCCAAAAAGCAGGGAGTCGTAACTATTTAATAGGTGTAGGATTTTTAGAATCAGTAGTATAGCCTTATATTAATTAGACCTTATTTGGGCCATTAATTTAAGTCAGTTCTAATACCAACTTAAAAGGAACATTGACAGTTTCAGGGTTGGCAAATAGAGGTGAAAGTGTTAAGAACCATATCCCTTAAAGTGGTTTCTCATACAGAGGAAGGAATCAGTAGAAATTAAAAATAAAATTTTTCAACTGTGAAGAATAAAGCTAGAACTAACAGATGAAAGTAATAGGGAGAGAGACATATAGGAAGAGCTTTCTAATAGAGTTCTTTCAAAATGAATGGATTTTCACTTCAGAGATAGACTGTCTGCATTGTTGGGAGCACACTGCCATATGTCAGGAGTATTATGGGATTCCTGGATTTAAGTGTAAAGCAAAATTAGGTGATCTCTAAAATCTTTTTTTTATTTTAAATTCTAATGTTTCCTCTTAGGAGGAACCTTAAAGTGTTTCCCAAGTTTATGCGCCCATAGAACACTTTTAAACATTATGTAAAATCAAAAACATTTGTTGCTCAAGAGGTACTGAGTGTTTAAATTAAAAGAAGGAACCAAAACATGGTTCCATGGGTAAATAATGTGGCTCAATAAATGGTTATACTTTTATTTATATAGTTATTTTTCCCCCATTGCAGAACAAAGAGAGCAAAATGGTGTTAAACTTTAAGACACACAAAATCCGTAACGCCAGTTACAATCAAAAGGATACAACATATTTCACCTCAGTAGTTGAAGTGCTACAGAAATGCATCAAGTGTCCAATATCACTGCATAAATTAATAGACTTCCTGGCATTTTTGGGGAATAGCATTCATTACTAAAAGGCAGTTCTTTATATAGTAGGAATTCTGTAACTGGTTCAGTGTATTTAAAAAAAATTTTAAAAGACAAGTCTCCAGATATTTTTAAAAATCATCTTGGAACACTGGTGTCTTTTAGAATATAGTTTGGGAAATAATGTTCTTAAAATGTATGCTACGGACTATAACTTTTTTTAAGTATCTGGAAATTTGTATATGGCTACCTAAATTCTTTTACCACTGGGTATGTATACTCTTTAACTTTTATACCTAATATACCCTTGAAATAAGTTCTTCACTTTATTAATACGTAATAGCGTTATATTTCTACCTCGTTGTAGGGTTTCTTTCATACCTTCTTGTTTCCTATTTGATTTTTATTTGTGAAAACCAGCCTCTATATGCTATTCTATTTCTGGTATAGTAAATGAAGACAAAAATACTAGAAACGTACTTTCTGCCAAGACATACACTGTTTAAATACATAATGGAATTCTAAGGAGTTGAATATTTCTATTCCCAAGCAACAGTAAATTGGAGAGGAGGTGGCCAGCATGGTGAAATATCTTCTGTTTTTAACTATAAGGCTATGATAGCAAGATGGTTCCTTAAAATTAGGACATACAGCAGCCATTAGGAACTGAGAAAAAATGTAATGATAACTGCTTAATTTTATTTTTAACTACAGAAGTTAATGTTTTATTTGTATCTCACAGCAAAAGTTCAAACAGACCCTCCCTCAGTTCCAATATGTGACCTGTATCCTAACGGTGTATTTCCCAAAGGACAAGAATGCGAGTACCCACCCACACAAGATGGGTAAGAATCATAAGATAACTTCCAGTTTGACTTTTGAAAGTTGTAGTTTAGCAATAAAGCAGATATGATTTTTCTCAGAACTTTGCTCCACTACCTTAATAAAAGCTTGTGAATTGTTATAGAAAATACAGTAGAAGCCGTCTTATCCAAAATGATTGGGACCAGTAGTAGTTCAGTCAAAAAAGTATGTTAAAGTGGGGATCACAAAACTAAAAAATCTTTATTGATAAAAGTTAACTTAAACATTTGTGTTTCATCAATCTCAGTATTAGAACATGGATTTGTATTGTACTCCACTTTTTTCTTCCCATAAGCTATATCCATAATACATTGTCTATAAATGTAATCCATTTTGAGCTTCCATGAGGAATACAAGCTAAGTAATCTGAGGGCTGATATTGGATATTTACATTTTCTTCCTCAAACCATTTGCAGCTGCGCTTAATTTTACAGAAGTATTTTTTGATGACTTTCCTTTACTGAGACTTTTCTGAGTAGTCAATTTAGTTTCATTGGAAAAATTCTTTTTATGTACTATATAACTAAATTACATAATTATAGTAACAAGTACAGATGACTTACACTGGTTTGCAGATGCATCACCTGATTGTTGAAACTGTTCTGAAAGGATACGTTTCACCTGGTCAGCAGACACTCATAGTGGCATTACACTGACTGGTTAAGAACATGGAAGCTGGGATTCAAATGAATCCCAGCTCTAACACTTATTAGCTTTGTGACTTGGGCAAGTAATTTATCATGTCTTTGCTTTCATTTCTTCATCTATAAAATGAGCACTCCATAGGGTTGTGAGGAATAATGATATATGTAAAGCACTGAGGAGAGTAACAGACACATAGTAAGCATGAAGTGTTAGCTGCTGCTGTTATTATTATTCAGAACAGGAACCTGTCAGCCCCTCATATTCAGCATACAATGGACATTGGTTAGTATATTTTTACAGAGAGAATCAAGAGCATCAGTTAATCCAGTGGTTGCAATAGTTGGTTAAGAAAGCTTCTACTGTAGCCTTGTTTCATTGACCTGTAAAGACATCATTGTTTTTCTTTAAACTTTAGGAAAGAACATGATGTTACATTTTAATCCCCCTCCTTCATTCCTAGTACTTTCAGTGAATAAGTATAAAGTTCTGAAATTTGTGTCATGAGCATCTTTTCTTTGAATTTGAATTCATCAGTCACTATTCCTATCTTAAAATGTCTATTTTTGAAATGTCACAGACATATAATTTCACATTAATTAACTTAAATTTTCATAGTACACATAATCACATTTATTTTTAAAGACAGTCTTTTTATTTTATTTATTTTTGCTTGTTCCCTCTTCCTTCCCTTTTTTGCAGACCCATGTAACCACCTAGCAGGTAGCCCTCCATATTTTTATACACTTACATATGTGTACATCTATGTCCATTTATGTAAAGGGACTCTTTTGGTCTTGTTTTCCAAAATGGAATCATAGGCACACTTTCTTCACCTTTTCTCCTTCAGGACTATCTCTTAGAAAGCCCTCCAACTCAAAATAGCAGTTATTCCTTTGAATGGCTTCATAATATTCCGTAGTGTGGCTGTGCCATACTTTATTCCGCCATTTTCTAATTGATCAGCCTTCATTCTGTTTTTTGCAATACTACAAACCATTCTGTAATAAATATTCCTAAGAATATACGTGTGTGTGTGTGTGTGTGTGTGTGTGTATGTATTATCTCCTTATGTTATGGCAGTTTTATTATGGAATAGTTTTCCAGGAGTGGAATTGCTATATCAAAGAATATATTAATACTTTATGATTCCCAGACTAATAATTTTGAGCATTTTTTTATTGTTACCTTTGTTCTTTTGCTGTTCTAAAAGTTTTAAAATTTTGTATACAGTCTATGTTTTTATTTTATATTCCTGGGTTTGTAGCAGTCTCTTAGATTTTTGTTTTCAAACTCTTAATCTCTGTTTTAATACATCTTCAGTTAGTCTAGAATTTTTTTTGGGTAGGTTTGAGAGTGCCAATTTTATTTTCTTTCAAATAGATAGCCAATTGTGCTAGAATAGTTTATTAAATAATTTATTCTACTGAATTGAATGACCACCTTTGCCATATACTGTATTCTCATATAATGGAACTATATTTTCATAATCAACCAATTTCTAATATTCTACTGATCTATTTGTGTATTCTTATGCTAGTACTATTTGGATCTGATTATCAACAACTTTATAATATATATTGATTATTTGATAAGGGAAGTCTTTCTCTGCCCCACACAAATACAATTCCTTTTTATATTTAGCTATTCTGTCATATAGTTGTAACACACATACCCACAGAAAATGCTTTCTTTAGAATTCTAGTCAGAATTGCATTTATGTATTTGTTTAGAAAATTGACAGTTGTGTCACATTGTCTTACCCACTGTTGTAGTATGTTTTTCCACTTACTCTGATTTATTTTCAGGTAGATCTGTTCCTTTTTTGTTAAATTTATTCTTAAATGTTTTATGGTTTTGTTACTGATGTGAACAAGATTTTTAATATTTTCAACCATGTCAATGTGGTGGAACACTTGAAGTAGTGTTTAATTCAGGAAAAATTGAGATTGGTAAACCTTAGAAATTACCCTTCCCTCCTTACCATCATTCTCTATTGCAAATTAAATACAGAGATAGAATAACTTCTGTTTTTGAAACAGTAGAGAAAGGGCAGCTGGGTGGCTCAGTGGGTTAAGCCTCTGCCTTAGGCTCAAGTCATGGTCTCAGGATCCTGGGATCAAGCCCCACATGGAGTTCTCTGCTCAGTGGGGAGCCTGCTTCCCCTTCTCCCTCTGCCTCCCTCTCTGCCTACTTGTGATCTCTCTCTCTCTGTCAAATTAATAAATAAAATCTTTTTAAAAAAACAGTAGACGAAGATATTAATTATATGTTGTAATTTTTTTTGAGTAATACTTGAATATTGAAAAACAATATTGTATGCTGTGGAAAAATAAAGTACTGTGATTATGTTTGTTCTTCAGTAAGTTTTGATATTTTTTTGACATTCACATAATCAGTTTTGATGATTTGCAAATAGATCAGAATCAGTATTTCTATAGACTTAGTAAAGTATTACATATAGTTTTGTATCTGCCTTCAGTTGTTTTTTAAGTTTACATTTACATTCCGGTTAGTTAACATACAGTTTCATGTGTACAACCTAATGCAAGTACACTCCTTTATCCCCATCACCTGTTTGACTCGTCTTTCATACCTCCTCCCCTCTGGTAACCATCAATTCGTTCTCTATAGTTAAGAGTCTGTTTCTTGGTTTGCCTCTCTTTTTTCCCCTTTTTTTTTTTCATAAACTTACTAAAAATTGCATAAATTATCACAAAGAACTTGCCTGTGTAACTACCACCCAGGTTGAGTACAATATTTTATTTAACTTTTTATTTTGAAATAATTCCATATTAAGAGAATTGTACAAAGAACTCCTGCATACCTTTCATTCAGGTTCTCTTTAACATTTGCTGCCTCTGTTCTCTCTCCTGATGGAATATGACAGTTACACATGTACTGTATAATATACCAGTGAGATTACATTATCTCCTTGCAAGATAATAGAAGGTAAATGTGGAAAATAATATATTGGTGAATCTGTATACATACTACTTTTTCTGAATTATTTGAGGGTAATTTGTGTACTTTTTAAGAAGATTTTATTTATTTATTTGAGAGAGAGAGCACAGGCAGGGGTAGGGGCAAAGAAAGAGGAAAAGGGAAAGGGAAAAGCGGATTCCCTGCTCAGCACAGGGCCAACCTGCCTAGATCACTACCTGAGCCAAAGTCAGAAGCTTAACTGACTGAGCCACCTGGGCGCCCCAGTAGTTTGTGTATTTTTGGATAGAATACTAGACAAGTAGATAATTCAGGGTTGTCATATCTGGAGGCAGATGATGTCAGATGTTATCACCATGATAAGGTATTACCCAATTTCACTAGTGTGTCATTACTATTTTTTCCTCTTGTAATTAGTAATTTTTCCTTTTAAAAAAATTGACATTCTCTGTGTATTTCCTGTGTCATTAAGATTTTTTAAGCCAATTTTGAATGAATACCTAGCACAATTTTATTAGTGATTTCCCTATTTTTTAATATTTCCCTAGTTTAGACCTTTCAGATTTTTACCATTAGGAAAAATTCTGTGATGAACATCCTAGTATATTAATCAGATCTGATTTTTTCTCTTATTCTGGGTCTCTAGAAGTAGAATGAAGAATTATTTTGAAATTCTTGACATCTGTTTCTAAATTTAGTAGGCATTTGTTCTATAAGCAATACATATTCATTATAGAAGAGGGAGGAAATACAGATAAGCAAAAAGAAAAAAATGAAAATCTAAATTCTGCCAATGAATTTTAAAATCACTGTTGACATGCTTTTTCTTCCTGTATAACCTCTGTATACAGGTGTGTATTATAAATACCCGGGAATGTTTTTCAAGATAGAACTATACTACAAACAGCTTTATAACCCATTTTTAAATTTGTTTTCATGTTAGTAAAGAAATCAACAGTATTTTAATATGTCTCTGTATATGTATGTGTTTACTACTGATTTTTCTTTTTTTGCTAGAGCATTTAAAAAATAAGTTTTGGGGGTTTTTTTGTTTTTGTTTTTTTAAGATTTTATTTATTTGACAGACAGACAGAGATCACAAGTAGGCAGAGAGGCAGGCAGAGAGAGAGGGGGAAGCAGGCTCCTAGCTGAGCAGAGAGCCCGATGCAGGACTCTATCCCAGGACCCTGAGCTCATGACCTGGGCCAAAAGCAGAGGCTTAACCCTCTGAGCCACCCAAGTGCTTCCTCCCCACCTTTTTTTTTAAAGATTTTATTTATTTATTTGGCAGGCAGATTACAAGTATGCAGAGAGGCAGGCAGAGAGAGAGAGGAGGAAGCAGGCTCCCTGCTGAGCAGAGAGCCCGATGCGGGGCTCGATCCCAGGACCCTGGGATCATGACCGGAACCGAAGGCAGAGGCTTTAACCCACTGAGCCACCCAGGCGCCCCACCTCCCCTTTTTTAAAGTTAGATCTCCAAGCCCAGCATGGGTTTTGAACTCATGACCCTGAGATCTAGAGTTGCATGTTCTACCAACAGAGCCAGCCAGGTACCCCAAGTCTCTTTTGAGTCTTCACTTCTAAAAACTTCAAGCAACTGGGGTGCCTGGTTACCTCAGTTGTTAGGTGTCTGACTCTTGATCTCAGCTCCGGTTTTGTGTGTGTTGGGTTTTTTTTTTTTTTTTTAGATTATTTAATCATTTTAGAGGGAGTAGGTGGGGACGTATGGAAAGGGAGAAGGAAAGAAGCAGACTAAGCAGACTCCCCCTCTGAGAACGAGCCTGTTGAGGATGGATCTCACGACCCTGAGATATGACCTGAGCCGAAATCAAGAGTTAGAAGCTTAACCAACTGAGTTGTTCAGGTGCTCCTCAGCTCAAGTCTTGATCTCAGGGTGCTGAGTTTGAGGCCCAAGTTGAGCTGCATGCTGGGTGTGGAGCCTACTTAAGAAAACAAACTTCAAGCATCTCCCAAGAATTAGATATTCTTCAAATTATCACACTTACTTAATTAACAATAAATTTCCAGTATCATGTAAGTACCTAGTTCATATTTAGAATTTTTTTCCTATTATCCCTGAGACATATCTTTAGCTATTTTTGCCCTCTAAACCATGATCTAGTCAAGGTTCATATGGTGCATATAGTTAGAATCTCTACCTTCTTCTCTGTTGCACTGACTTTTTGAAGAGACCAGGTAGTTTAGAAAGTCTTATATTTTGGGATTTCTTTTATTGTTTCCTTGAGGTGTCATTAAACTTTTTTCTCTATGCCTTTCTTTTCGGTAAACTGGAATTAGTTGTAAAGGGTTAGATTAGAGTTAGATTAAGCATTTTGGCAGGAACGTAAAAGTGATACTATATTCTTCATATTGTATCAATCTGTTGCATCAGGTATAAGGTCAGGTTTTTCTCTTACTAGTTTTACTGTATTGATCACTTGGTTAATGTGGTAATAGCCAGCTGTTTCTTTTTTAAAGGTACTTTTTTCTTTTTGTAGTTTTCAAATAATCTGTGGGGGTAGTTTGGTACCATTGGAATATCCTTTTCTTCAACAACTTTTTAATTATTTCAGTATCTATCCATACTTTATCAGTTTATTTCCTTGGGGACTGCAAAATGGTGGATTTCTAATTCTGTTGTTCTTTCTACATTGATTAGCTGACCTGTAAGAAGAATTTTCCTTATCCACTGGGTATCAATTAACTTTATCAGTTAACTATAGTTTCTTATAGGCAGAGTTAAAATATGCTTTATTTTTCCCTTTTAAGTACCAGTTTTCAGAGGAAAGAATTGGTGTCATGTCTCCGTGTGTTCTTATTTCTGGGTTAAAAACATGCATTTTAAAAAAAAAGCAAACAAAAAAAAACCATGCATTTTTATTTATCTGTTTTCATTTTTTTTAAAGACATGCATTTTTAAATGGCTTTTTATAAATGTGGCATTTAGTGATTTATAAAAATACAAATATAACTAGTTTTTTAAGTTATCTATGCAATTACTTCAGAAATGTTTTGACTGAAATTAATTGGATTCTTTTGTGTCTTTTGGTTTGACTTATGTATTTTATGCTTTTAATCTATTAAAATTATGAAATACTGAAAAGACTCAGAAGTATGAAAGAGGTGTGAATTTACATACTCTGTAAACACTTCTGTAAAGATTCTTTCTTTCTTTTTTTTTTTTTTTTTAAGATTTTATTTATTTATTTGTCAGAGAGAGAGAGCGAGCGAGCACAGGCAGACAGAGTGGCAGGCAGAGGCAGAGGGAGAGGCAGGCTCCCCGCCGAGCAAGGAGCCCGATGTGGGACTCGATCCCAGGACGCTGGGATCATGACCTGAGCCGAAGGCAGCCGCTTAACCAACTGAGCCACCCAGGCGTCCCTGTAAAGATTCTTTCAAGCAGTTATTCTGATAGTTTTGTTGCACAGATATATTTTAAGCATTTCTAACCCACCTCTGTCAGTTGGATGAATTAATTGCCCTTTCAGAGATTTATTATGAGCTCAGAAGGTTTTTTCCATCTTATTAATTTCTCTATTTTTGCTAAATAGACTGATCAAAATATTATATTTAGGAAAGGGGAGAGCCTCCATCATATTTTCTTAGAAATAGTACAAGCTTGGAATTATGATTTTGGATGCTTGAATATTACTCTAATTACTTTCAATTTGAACTCAAGACTTAGAAAAATAATTTCTTTGATCCATTTTTTGATTGGTAGCTCTTTACCAATAATGCAGAACATCCCATAACCTTTCAAAGAATTCACTGCTTCTAAGAATCAGCTATGCATCTTCAGAAGTATAAGATCATGTGAGGCTTATTGATTGCAGTATTGGGAATCTTTATTGTATTATGTTCTGATTCTAAAATGTAGTCAAACAGCATTTGGATTTTAATTATACTTAACATTTTAACCTGCAGGAAGTGATTTTGAGGAATTGAAAAGAAATGCAAATTGATAGTAACCAATTTCATTTTCATGGCTGATACCCATCAATTCTCTGTGAAAACAGTCTACCATATTCTAGAGAAAACGTTTGAGAATATTTTTGTTTTTCACAAAATGTTTGGCTCTTGGGGCAGGGCTGTCCATATAGGTTTGGCTGTAGTATATGTGCCGGAGTTATGGCCCACGTAAGAGATGTGGTATGAAGAATTGTGATACGCTTAGTTTAAAAATTGATCTGAGACTTTATCCAGTACTCTTAAGCCTGAAAATGATGTTTTCTTATAATATTTGGGTTCTTGGTTCCCAGGAAATATTTTTAGATTCATGGGAGAGAATGGACTGGAGTTACATCTGGAGGTCAGGAGATAGTTTGTCCCATCATGGAGTGAGCAACTATATTGCAGCTGAAGAAGATTGAGCCACATGTCGAAAGTATAGTTTTTAAAGGATCTTATCGTGTTACCTTCTTGTCCAAGGATGTTCGTTTGAATACTTTTATTAGGAATTGCTTCTTGAGTCTTCACTATCCTGATAAAAGTGGTTTATATACATTTAAATATTTGTGGAGTTTAAAACTGACCTTAACAGATGGTGTTGCAATATTTCAGTTTTCTGATAACATCAGTATACAGATTCAAAATACATTTCTTGGGGAGGTATGGAGAGGGTGGTTGGGTTATGGACATTGGGGAGGGTATGTGAAAGGGTGAGTGCTGTGAAGTGTGTAAGCCTGACGAGTCACAGACCTGTACCCTTGGGGCAAATAACACATTATATGTTAATAAAAATAATTAATTAAAAAAATACACTTCTAAACAAATAAACCAAAGAAGCCTCTGTGATACTTAAGTATCCTTAAATAGACATAGGACAGCCCCTTTGAGTCTTTGTAGCAAATTAGAGGTGCTAGATGTTGGCACACAGGTAGCTGCTGCAGTAGAAAGTAATCATAATGAACTTGACAGTGACACAGAAAAACAGCATTTGGGGGCATTAACTTAGGGACTTGGTGTAGAGCAGTTGTATAAACTTCTTCTTTAAAGGCTCATATAGGAAATAGTTCAGGCCTTGGGTGTTATTCATTTCTGCCTTTGTAGCATGCAAGTAGCTAAAGACAGCATATAAACAAATGGGCATAACTGTATTGCAGTACAGTTTTATTGACAAAACAGGTGCCAGGCTGGATTTGCCTGTAGACCATACTTTGAGACAAATAGTAATTCCTTGAAGGCATCACTTTTGTAAGTGAATATAATTTATATATCAGTGATCACTGAGTTTGTGAGCTGTATATTCAGTATTGCTTAATGTGTGAAAGTTACAACTTTTTAAAAGATTTTCATTTGAAAACAGTTACTGCTTTTGAAATATGCTGCTTAAAGGGAGTCAGTGGATCTCCTCATTCCCAGATACTGGATAAAAAATGTTTGTTACTCCTGACAGCTTTTTTTTTTTAAGATTTTATTTATTTATTTGACAGAGACACAGCGAGAGAGGAAACACAAGCAGGGGGAGTGGGAGAGGGAGAAGCGGACTCCTTGCTTGAGCAGGAAGCCCTGTGCAGGGTTGATCCCAGGACCCTGAGATCATGACTTGAGCCAAAGGCAGACGCTTAACAACTGAGCCACTCAGGCACCCCATACTCCTGGCAGTTTTAAAATATGAGCCATATCCTTCAAAGAAGATCGCTTCATATATAGATATGTAGATATAGATATATATACACATGTATATACATACGTATATACATAAAATTAGAAAAATCCTACAAAAACACACAATATTTTATGTTTTGAGGAGGGGTATAAAGATTTCCAGGTCAAGTTTTTGCATTAGTACTTACACTGTGTATGAAGTTAAATGCTAATTTTGGTGTGGTCTTTTGAAGTCTCTTAGACTATAACCTTGAGTGGAAGGATGATTATTTTCTCCCATTCCTTGGTTTCTAGGACACTCTTCTGACTTAAGATTTTGTCTTTTTGTGTAGCAGAGTTTTAGTCTCTATGAATGAAATCTCACTTGAGGTGTGTTTTTTTTTTTCTTTTGAGTCCTAAAGAAGGTTTAACTTGATTTGGCTGGATTGCAAATGTGTGATTACTTGTATTTCAGAAATTTTGCTGACATTTAATAAGAGAAACTGAATGTGTAACGTTTTATCTAAAATGTCTTATATTAGTATATTTTTATCTCTCCGCTTTTATGTTTATCTGCTGTTTCTTAATGACTAATACTGTACTGTACATACTATAAAGGCGAACAGCTGCTTGGAGAACTATGAGTGAAGAAAAGAAAGCATTAGATCAAGCTAGTGAAGAGATTTGGAATGATTTTCGAGAAGCTGCCGAAGCACATCGACAAGTTAGAAAATATGTTATGAGCTGGATCAAGCCGGGGATGACAATGATAGAAATCTGGTAAAAGAAATATGTTTTGGGGGGCACCTGGGTGGCTAAGTGGGTTAAGCCGCTGCCTTCAGCTCAGGTCATGATCCCAGGTCCTGGGATCGAGCCCCACATCGGGCTTTCTGCTCAGCAGGGATCCTGCTTTCCTTCCTCTCTCTGCCTACTTGTGACCTCTGTCTGTCAAATAAATAAAATCTTAAAAAAAAAAGAGAGAGAGATGTTTTTGTAAGAACATGATGTATTTTTTTTTTCTTTAGTGCTAACTCCAATTATAATGTTTGGCTTTCATTATTACTTTGCTAAACCTGAAGTGAAGCTTCTAGAAATATTTCTGAGTTCTTGTACTGTAGATAACAATGAGGAAATTGTAAGAGGACATTTATACCTCAACCACTCTATTTGTACTCATGTACACTTACATATGCAAATGTACACATTATTATGATTCTTATGTTCTGTTTGAAAATCTGTTATTTTGCTATCTAACAATATTAAAATTATTGGTCATAAAACATAGTTATAATGCAATGAAGAAACCAATAAAAGTAGTTATTTCTCTAGTTTTCCCTGAGAAGTAATTAGTTGTAAAAGGCAACAGTCCTCTAATTCAGACAATTTTTCAGGTGTGCAACATTGAGCAAATAAAACATAGTCAACATTTAAATTAGTCTAAGTCAAGAATCTCAATGCCTAGAAAACTAAGTAAAAAGTGGATCTTGTGGTTCTGTTTCTTCAGACTTCTAATGGAAATAAATTCTTTTTATCTTTTAGAGATGAGCTACTATTTTCATAGCATCAGAAAACTACTTACTCATATCTAGGAAGTGCTCAGATCACTCCCAAAAGTAATTTAAGAATTTTTAGTAAACTCTCTGGACCTGATGACCTGTAGGGTATATAAGGATAAAAATATAAAAGTAAACAATTTTTTTTTTATAGTGAAAAGTTGGAAGACTGTTCACGAAAGCTAATTAAAGAGAATGGATTAAATGCAGGCCTGGCATTTCCTACCGGATGCTCTCTGAATAACTGTGCTGCCCATTATACTCCAAATGCTGGTGACACAACAGTACTACAGTATGATGACATCTGTAAGATAGACTTTGGAACACATATAAGTGGTAAGTTCTTTTGAAAATAAGCCTCCCCTCGCCAAAAAAATCTAGTCTTATGTCTGTTGGATGGGGCTACAGGTTTTGAACTCTCCAGTTTCTTCTTTATGCCTTTTCAGTAGAGCTGTGTTGAGGCAGATTTTGAGATTTTTTTAAGCATCCTTCTAAATGGAATATAATGAAAACTGTTGGGTAGTTGAGGTTTATTATTTTTTGTATCAAAGTGTGAAGAATTTAATAATGCATTTCTTCATGTTGTTGTTTCAGACATTTATCCGTAATAACAACAAACATTTACTTAGATCCTTTAAGTTTCAACCTTTATATACTTGGTGGCTTTTCTAAATTCTCTCTCAAACTTCCTCAGGTTATTACCTTTTTATCTCACTTTAGGTGAGAAAATAAAGCTCAGATAAAGTACTTAACCTGAGGTTTTGCTAAATTGGAGAAACTGAACTGATGATTGACCAGTGTCTGTGGACCTATACATTTTCTCTGCCCACATTGCTATTCTTAAGTTCCCCAGGTTTTTCTCTTTGATTAGTTTCTGTTTATAATTTTGCTTATCCACCTGGATTAGTACTGAATTGGTACTATCTTGAATTAATATATACTAACACTGGAAATAGTCTTTTTATTCTAAAACCTTTATGTAACTAATGTATGCTTTTTTACACTTGGATTGTGAATATTGTCTGGGTACTTAGGCCGTTGATTTCATCTGAACCCATCATTTTATTTTCCTTTTAACTAGCAAGTTTAATAGAGTAGATGCTATGAAGTAGACAAATTCACTAGTGGATAAGTCAACTTAAAGAATTTTCTCTTTCAGGTAGGATTATTGACTGTGCTTTTACTGTTACTTTTAATCCCAAATATGATACATTATTAAAAGCTGTAAAAGATGCCACTAACACTGGAATAAAGGTATGTGAACTAGACGCACAATTTCATTCAATGTATTTTGAACCTCTTCTAGCCTCTTTAAGGTCTTTTGATTATGTAAGACTGGTCTGCTGCCCTTAGGGTTTTAAAGTGGGTAATTCTAGTACACTGTACCAAAGACTTACAGAGGAAGTTATAATGTGCAAAGCAGTTTACTTAATCATCCTTTATCTTAAAATATTAATAAATTGCTATAAAAATCTGCATTTTGAGTAAAAATGTATACATCATTTTGTTTTTAGTGTGCTGGAATTGATGTCCGTCTGTGTGATGTTGGTGAGGCCATCCAAGAAGTTATGGAATCCTACGAGGTTGAAATAGATGGGAAGACATATCAAGGTATGTTTTTAAAAACTGTATCTTATTTTGAAATGCATGTGACTTACAGAATTAATTTTGCAGAATCGTGTTGAGTGCTTTCTTTGGGTCAGCTGCTTTATCTCTCTCCTGGGAATACAAAGAGGGAAAATGGGAAAGGGGGGAATGAATGACCTCCTCATATTAGGAAAACTGTGGTCACTAGGTAGGAACTATTGCCAAGCTACTGTGGTATAGGTGATGGGACACCGAGGGATTTATCCCAGATTGGCCAAAATGCAGACTTGGTTTTCTGTGACTAGTCAGATTGAGGCTCAGAGACAAGCCAGAAACTCTTTCCATTGATGCCTCCACCCCCCACCCACTTTTTTTGCTTTGAATTCAGAATTCAAAGTTAGTTTCTTGTGTGTCTTTCCTTTAATCTTTATTCCCTTTGCCTCTTAGTCTTTCTTAGCTACTGCCTTAGGTACATAGTCCCAGAGTCACCTATGCTTTCTGCTGCTTTCTCATCATTCCAGCCTTTATCCAGTCTCAGGGTCTGACCACTATCCCCCTTCCTAATCTCTGCTCACTGTTTTCTGTAACTGCTATTCTAATAACTTTGTCACGGAATATTTCCTACATTTCCTTCAACCAAACCCTGTCTCTTCTTTATATTCCTCTTTGCAGAGACACTCGTGCTTCCTTGCCCTCAGTAAATTCACATCATTTAGCATTTTTTGCATAACCTTGCTGATAGTGATAGAGTTATTATGTTTCTACCAACTACAGAAGGGGTTCTTCCTCTGGTACCTGATGTTATCTGTCCTTGTTGCTCTCTCTCAGATCCTATGAACACCGGTACAAATCAAAATACTCTTAAGTCTGCTCACACTTGGATGGGAGGTATTATGGGATAAAGAAGAAAACATACTGTAAGGTCAGACAGGTCTATCTGAACTTACATAAATCCTGTAAACAGAACCCAAGTTTCTTTGACTGTAAAAGGATTAAGGATATCATGTTTTCTTTTTTTAAAGAAATGTAAATTTTATGACAATGCCTGGAATTTACTAGTATGCAACAAATTTGTGATTTCCTTTCCCCAGATTTGGGATTGGTGTCCCAACAAATAATGCTTACTCAAGTCCCTCTCATATCATCTTTCCTTCTGTTGTTTTCTAATTCTACAATTTTGGTTGGCTTGTGTTCTGCCTTTCAGGATATATTAAGTGACAGTTTGACTTAATATTTAGTTACCACATAACATTGCCAATCTGAAATATTGGAATCAATATCTGCCTTCTTACACTTTCCATTAACCCAGTGCAACATTTTAGGCTCTGTTGTTTCAGCACCCCTTTTTTGATACCAGTTATTGCATTGATCAAGGTTTTTAGTGGAGGGTGGCATAATTAATTTTAACTAATTTGAGTAGAAAGTATATAGACAAATCATGCATGCAAATCATGCAATTAAGTAAACTGCTTTGCATGTTGCATGTTGGGAAGATAAAAAAATGGACAATAGGCTGTATTCCCAGCAGCAGTTTCCAAAAACCACGTAACAGAATGAGCCATCAATGGAGTGGTTTTATTTACCTTGATCAGGAAGCTATAGAATTGGAAAGTTACCTTTATAGTTATTGGCCCCAGAATTAGCCTGCTGCTATCACAACCTGTAAAATATACAAATGGATACTCCTATGCCCTGCTCCTTCTGTGTGACTTGGTTTTTATGTGAGGTTGGTATAGCTAAGAAATCTTAAGTAAATGTATTTTTGATTGGCCTGTGGGGTAAGTTTTCCAGATCTTGGAGAAATAGTGATGCTTACTGAATTTTAAAGTAAATTTAGCTTATCATTTGTAAAAGATTTTTGAAGAGCTAATTGAGAGTTTTTTCTGTGCCATCCCCTAAATATAATTGTCATTTTTTCATTGTCATTGAATTGAAAGAAACCTTGCTACCTACTTCTGCCCTGAAAGAAAGGTAGCTTGTACTGAGAATTCTAGCACTGGTAAAGCTAGATTTTTTTAAACCCCTTTTTTATTGTGGAATTACATCATGTGTGAAGAGATACATGCAGCATAAAAATTCAGTTAAGCAATTGTGAAAACTATAATCCCTTGTAGAATAGAATATTCCCAGCACTTCAAAAGCCCTTCAGTTCTGTGTACCCTTTTGAATTATAGCAGCCTTCCTCTAGCAAACCACTGCCTGGAGTGCTAAAGTATTTGCATTTGCTTTTCTTAATGTCTTTATCACCTAATTATGTATCCCTAAAAAATAGTATTGTGCTTAATTTTGATATGTATAATAAATAAAACAGTATGCCTACAACTGTGCCTTCCTCTGTTCTTTTTTTCTTTTGGTTTTATTTCAGTATCCCAACTTTTTGTTTTTATTATTGTATGGTGTTCCATTGTATGAATATACCACAGTTCATTCTATCATGGTCTCAGGACCTTGGAATTGTTTAAATTTTCCTTATTAACACATGAGCTGTGCTATAATAATAAAATTTCATTTTATAATTCTGTCATTTTGACACAAAATTCTCATTTTCACATTACCTTTTGGTCTATAACTGTACTTTTTGTTTGTAATCACAATGTAAATGGCATTTTATAACTTTTATTAATGATACCTCCTTAGATGGACCCCAATTGTGTCATCACATAATTTGTTCTTTTCCCAATATCTCCCTTCCTCCCTTCTGGTTTTTAATTGATAACACTGTAAACATCTTTTCATATTCCACTAGTTTTCCAGTTTGTATGTAACTGTGCCAATGTGGGGTTGTTTAGTAGAGCCATGTCTTATTTTTAAGTCAATACTTGAAGTCTGTGCCAGAAAGCTGAGAGATATGTTTGTGCTCCTAAAGGCCCTGAATAACTGTCTTTTCCTGTTATGCCAGTGAAACCAATCCGTAACCTAAATGGACATTCAATTGGGCCATATAGAATACATGCTGGGAAAACAGTGCCCATTGTGAAAGGAGGAGAGGCAACAAGAATGGAGGTATGTGTGCCATTAATAGTGTTTTTTATGAAGCATTTTTATTTTTTTCCAAACTAAAGTTAGTGGTATGTAGTATGTAATATGTAGTAAAGTTGAGTATGTAGTATATTGAGCAAAATTAACTTGCCATCTGTACTCCAATAGGAATTGGTCTATGTGAATGTGCAGGTTGTGCCTGGTCAGACCACGGCTCAGTTAGATGTGGAAGTTGGCTAGCCAAAGGATTGTTTTTTCACCACCTATTAGGCATCTCTTAGGTGCCAGTCCCTTTAGTAGTCACTAAGGATGCAATAGTGAACAAAATAAAATTCTTGCCCATGTAAAGGCTACATTCTTTTTTCTTGAATAGGCTCCATGCCCAGTGTGGAGCCTAGTCCGGGGCTTGAATTCACAGCCCTGAGATCAAGACCTGAGCCGAGATCGAGGGAGACAATTCACCAGCTGAGCTACCTGGGTGCACCATAAAGGCTACATTCTAGTAGGAGGACACAGAAAAACCAAAGAGTGCTAAGGAGATAAAGCAGGAAGGGTGGATAATGACTGCCGGGGGTTATTTCATGTTGTTTCTTACATGAATTAAATAATACCCCAGGCCGAAGTTAACAGATGGCAGTTTAATTAGTTCTGGATTTTTCTTCTCTCCCCTGACACTTACAAATTCTTTAGGAAGGAGAAGTGTATGCCATTGAAACCTTTGGAAGCACAGGAAAAGGTGTTGTTCATGATGATATGGAATGTTCACACTACATGAAAAACTTCGATGTTGGACATGTGCCAATCAGGTGAGAGACCGTTGTTTTTAATATAAGTTTCTTTTCCCAGTTGGCAGCATTTTAAAAAATTTGACAAATATCCACAGTGGTACATTCATAAGTGTACAGTTCTAT
Source organism: Mellivora capensis (assembly GCA_004024625.1). Classification (NCBI taxonomy): domain Eukaryota; kingdom Metazoa; phylum Chordata; class Mammalia; order Carnivora; family Mustelidae; genus Mellivora; species Mellivora capensis. The sequence goes on from PISX010010093.1 coordinate 54,008, forward strand.
AGCCTATCAGTAAGTTTTGTGAATTTTTATAATACAGCAAAGAAACTGGCCTGTTAAAAATCGTAACCGCAATAAAAACGATATAGGCAGGTATTCTCTTAAGATCCAGTTTCTGATGGTAATTTGAGAGGTCATAATTTTGCTAGCATTTCTAGGTTGGTTTTTTTTGTTTGTTTAAAGATTATTTATTTATTTGACAGAGAGAGAGAGAGGCAGGCGGCGGGGGGGGGAGCAGACTCCCCACTGAGCAGAGAGCCCAATGTGGGGCTCGATCCCAGGACCCTGAGACCATGACCTGAGCCGAAGGCAGAGGCTTAACCCACTGAGCCACCCAGGCACCCCTAGCATTTCTAGGTTTTTGTTCTTAATATTTTCTTATTGGTAAACTTTCTGTTTTTACCTTTTTTTCCCCCCTTAACGTTTTTGGAGAAGATGGTTGAAGGATGGATTTATACCTCCTTTATGTGCAGGTCTTTTCAGCTTGATGTACAGAAAAGGAAATTCCCATCATAGTACTGTTGACGAGTCTCTATGGGGAAAGTAACACACGTGCACATAGACACATAAATATAAGACAGCCTTCAGCTGGTCTCCCATTCAGCTGCCATGTATAATTAGGTATGGGTTGTTACACATTCTGACTTTTGAATGTTGAAAGAGGCAACAAAAAGTTTTTTGAATTACTGAGTAAAGCCACAGCTACTGTATAAGTTTTCCTTAATGGGGAAACTTTTTTTTCCTTAATGGGTAACTTTTTAGCTCCCTTTAATTCTGGATTTTCTCTTCTTAGGCTTCCAAGAACAAAACACTTGTTGAATGTCATCAATGAAAACTTTGGCACCCTTGCCTTCTGCCGCAGATGGCTGGATCGCTTGGGAGAAAGTAAATACTTGATGGCTTTGAAGAATCTGTGTGACTTGGGCATTGTAGATCCATATCCACCATTATGTGACATTAAAGGATCCTACACAGCGCAGTTTGAACATACCATACTGTTGCGTCCAACGTGTAAAGAAGTTGTCAGCAGAGGAGATGACTATTAAACTTAGTCCAAAGCCGCCTCAACATCTTTTATTTTCTAAGCTTTGTTGGAATACATTATATCAGAAGTAATTTGCAACATGTTGTCTGTTTAACAGTGGACCTATGTAATGCTTTTATCCATGTTTAAAAAGGAAGGAATTTGATCAAAGGCAAACCATCCAATGTAATTAGCCAAGGAAAAAGCTTTCAAGACTTTCAAATGTTAACTGTTTTTCCCATCTAGGAAATGCTATAAAGCTCAAATTAGTTAGGAATGACTTATACATTTTTTGTTTGAACACCTAAGAGATGCTTTTCAGATATTTATATTTCCATATTCTTAATTGAATGCTTTGAATGACTACATCCAATTCTGCACCTATACCCTCTGGTATTGCTTTTTAACCTTCCTGGAATCCATTTTCTAAAAAATAAAGACATTTTCAGATCTGACAGCTATATTTCAATGTCTGTGGTTATAATTCTGCACAGGAATTAGCTAAACATAAATAGCTAAACATGTAGGGAAATGTAGAGCCTTTTATCTTGATTGTAGACCTCTACACTGAAACTTTTCTTCTGATATAGTGGCTAAAACAAGTTCTGTACATGCATAAAGTGGGAGAATCTTCAGAAATTAATATAGAGCTTTAGGAATAGTTTGCCTTTATTTTCTTTTTAGAACCATATTAATCTTTGTCTTTCATTTTTTTCCCCCTGACATTGTAAAGATCTATTAGTTGAAACATGCTAGTAGGAACATTATACCAGCTTGAAACCTTGATTTAGTAAAATCTCAACATATAGATCCTCTGTCCAGTGGTAGTACTTACCAGGAAACGTATTCAGCTTACTCAGTAAACCAAAAGGGCATTTAAAACTACAAATACTAAGACAGGGAAACTTCCTGTACTTGGATTTTGCTCTAGTTAGACAAGTTTAATTGCATCATTAGGCTTTTTCATTAGTGAACCAAATTAGTTTAACACCCTGCCCTCTGGACTGGCTTGAATTCAAAACTATGGTGGCATTTCAGGGAGTGAGGTTACAGTAACATGGCAGCTAAGTGCATAAGTTGAATGTAAGATGCTGAATACTTGAATTGAGTCCCACTACAGATTCTTGAACAAATTGCTTGAATTCTTTGTAACTGATTTTTTGGGAATGTTCCAACATAATTCTAAAATTGTTTATGTACCAAGGTAAAGCCTTAATTTGTATATGCTTTAGCACAATAAGATTCACTGCCTCTGGGATGCTGTTTAGTTTGTATTTTGTTTAATGTTTTTCTCATAGGAAGAAAAACCGGACTTCTGTACTCAGATCTATTATACATTAAAAAGCTGCTCTTTCAGCATTAGAGCTATAAATGAATGTTATCTTACGGGATAAACAATCTAGTTTTTAGCTATATGAGCCATGTTTATTATGGTGCTAATGTTCAAGAGCTACTTTTGGATTATTTCCTCCATTTTCTGTGATGTGCCTAGTGGCAGAGCTCACCAATTCATGCTTGGGCATGTTATAGGTCTTGGGCCTCCAGCTAGACTTTTGGGGTTCTGAGTCCACACCTTCTTGATGTGTTTTGGTGGGAGACAGAAAGTACCTTGATTTCTAAGCTCAAAGAGTTTTATAATTGGCCTTACGAGTGAAGAATTTTGGAGCTTTGTAAGACCACTTTAGCAGTAGTGATCTCAAACCAGTTATGAGCTCCAGGCTCCCCCTCCCTGGTGTAAGTGTTGGGAGCAGTAGCATCACTGCAAGCCCCTGGAATAGCTGGAAGGAATATGATCTTGTAAATAGGAAAGCTGTCACTTAAAAAAATTGTATTGTTTACCTACTAGCCATGTATCTCTTGAAATCATTTTGTCATGTTTACAATGATGTACCTTACTGGTAACAAATTAGTTTGATGTTTAACAAATAGTGCCTTTAGTAAATTATTTTACAACCAAAACATGTTGTTTTTTGTTAGATCAACTTAGCTGAATGTAAAGTCTACACTGAGATATAGAACAAGAAATCTAAGTTTCTGTTCATTGGCTAGGTTTTAGTTTTGTTGTAAATTTAAGAGACTTATTTTTTTTTATATCAGTTTTACGTTTGTACCAAAACTGAGCATAAAGTATAGAGTTCCCATATGCCCCCTTGGCCACACACACACACAGCCTCCCCTCAAAGGTTTTGGTTTTGAGGGATTAAAGTAAAAGGCTAAGTCACTTTCTCTAATATATTTTTACAATGGAGTTAAGTACTGGAACAAGCAGCTATACTCTTAGAAACAGTAAAGCTTCCAGAGTGGTTTTGAAAATAATCTCCCTAAAATTAGGTGCAAAAGAGTACAGCAGTTAACCCAAATATAAAGTAATCCTTGAAATTAAAAGAGGCTAGACTCTAGTATCTTGACCACATAAATCTTTAATGAGGTATAATTACGTTAACAGTTGAGGTAACAACTTGCATAGGTATTTAAATGAACGATTTTAAACTGTAGCCATTTAATACTGTATTTTTGGCATAAACGATTTGTTCAGAGATAAATTCTCATTGCACTTCATGATCAGCTGCCCCAATGACTTGTTCTCTGAAATTTAAGTAAAATTTGCTAATAGAGGTCCTTTTCAACCTTACACTTAATAGATGATCAGTAGCCGAGAACAGCATTCCACAGGATATTATCTTTCATTAAGATTTCAACCTGTAGGGAAACCCCCTTAAAAAAGGAAAAAATGATCTTCCAGTGATTAACCCTGAGCTAAGATGTTAAATAGCTGATCTAGAGAGGTTAGTGAATAGTTACCAGCAGTTGGATTTTGAAGAAATCTACTAAGATTATTAAGGAAGAACAGAATATTTCATACTGTATTTTTTAATAAGATGCAAGTTTAGATAATTTTTAATTAAAAAAGTAAGGGCCCAGTGTTTGAGTATCTGAGGCTCCTAATCTTCACATAATTGGAGCAAAAGTTATCCAAGCCTTTAGCTATTTAGAAATATAAGATGCTGAACATGTTGCTCAGTTGCCAATTTTTTTTCTCTTCAAGAAGACAATTTTTTTCCTTTAAAAATCTCAAGATACGGTACAAAGCTTTTAAGAGATCTAATGTTAAACATATAAAATGAATTTATTCAAGTTAAACTGTACTTGTATATCGTAATACACTGCTGAATTCAGATTTTTGATAAGACTTCATTTAGAATCTGGACAAACCTGTTTGCTGCCAAACAAATCATCATTGTAAGTCCCAGCCATCATTGTTTTCGTGTCCACAGTACTGAAGTAATTTAAATATATTATTTATAAAGCTGTCATTTTCATTTTGGACTATGCCAAATAAAGAACAATTATTAAAACTTAATAAATTCTTGGAAAAATGGAAGTTCCATTAACCAAAGTAATGTCTATTCTGAGCCCTGTAACACACAAAGCCTCAGGAATATAAATTAGTGTGATTGATGAGTATTTAGGTGATACCTTGATATTTCACAGTAGTAGTTTAACTCCCTTCAAAGGGCAAAGATAAATTCAGCATACAAATGGCCTGAAAGAAATTTTTTTTTGGTATGACTATTAGTAAAGAAAGTATCTAATTTTCCAACTAATAAGAATTTGTATAGAAAATGCCTACAAAAGATAAATAAATGTATAAAATGATGCCACCTGAATTTCGGTAAAAGATTGCACAAATTCATAATCTGAGCCAATTAAGACATCAAAATAAAAAAGAGGTAATGCTAGTCTGAAGTAAACACTAAAAGTTTAAAACTCCCAAGTACTTGAAAAAAGCTTAGTTACCTGCTTGCTGTCATTGATACACATATTTATGCTAATCTTGTTTCTGTAAAAGGAGTTTTGTTGTAGATACAAAATGTATAAACAGTGCACTGATTCCTAAGTAAAAAAACAATGAAATTCAATATTGTAAGCCCTTTTTAAAAGTATATATAAAATCGCAAGAAGAAAGCCCCACTGTCTTTGGATCAGCTAAGGATTTCATTAGAAGAGGTATCAGCTTCTTCATTGGGATGTTGGCTACCAGACAGGAGTTCTGGAGGCAAGAGTTTAGAACATCCATTCTCAGTAACTCGCTGGGTATAAAACAAGATATAAGCTTGGGCCTTGCATACTTCATCCATAGTGCACATGCTTAGCTTGGAATCATTGCAGTGTACCCAGAACCCTAGAGTGAAGCACAGAAATATACCTTAATGTTTATAAAATAACTTTAGAAGTTTCTAGTATAAATTAAAATGGATTTAAAGGCATTATAGTCTCAATGAGAGTTACATTTCTTTTAGGGGAAAATAGCCAATTCATTTCTATTAATGAGAAATACAGCTTGGCAGTATGTTATTCTGGAATCATCTACCTTTATTCTAGAAGTAATCTGAAGTTAAAAAATCTTATTAGTTCACTCGACACTATCTTTAATTCTAGGTATAATCCGACCAGTTAATGCTTTTGCTGCTAATCATACTGTAAAGCAAACAGTGTGCAACTCATTCTTGGTAGTTTATTGTTAAATAAATTGCATTCGTGGATTATGTGGGCTTTCTCTCCATCTTTTTTCTGGGTGGGGGGAGTGGTATGAATGGGGAGGCTCAGTCCTCGTTCAGTAGTAGTTGAAGGAAGGGGAAATAAAAAGTGAAACCTAAGTCAATTTTGCCACCTATGAAGACTGTCCTTGAGGGTCCATGGAGGCAGTAAGTGAAAGTGAGTTTTAAAACCTGAACTCGGGGTGCCTGGGTGCCTCAAGTGGTGAAGCGTCTGCCTCTGGCTCATGTCTTGATGCCAGGGTCCTGGGATGAAGCCCTGTGTCAGGCTCCCTGCTCAGTGGGGAGTCTGCTTTCCCTCTGCCCCTCCCCCCATCCTTTCTGCCCCCTCCCTCTGTCTCTCTCTCCCTCAAATAAATAAAATCTTTAAAAAAGAAAAAAGAAAACCTGAACTCAGAGTTTGTTCTAAATATCTGTGATCCCCAGTTCATTAATGCTCTGTTCTCTAACAAAATTAACAAGATGGAACCAGTAGACAGAGGACTTGTCCTTAGAAATATGCTTATAAGATAGCAAAATGACTTTTAACTAATGTGACCATCCTTATTATCCTATTGCTACAGCCTCTGAAAGTCAAAACTACTATAATCCTGCAGAAAATATTCCATTTTCTGCACAAATCCTTGATTTCTTTTTGTTTTTAAGAACTGCAGAAGTATTCTTGAAAAAAACGGGTCAGGGGCGCCTGGGTGGCTCAGTGGATTAAAGCCTCTGCCTTTGGCTCAGGTCATGATCCCAGGGTCCTGGGATGGAGCCCTGCATTGAGCCCTGCTTGGAGCTCTCTGCTCAGCAGGGAGTCTGCTTCTCTTCCTCTCTTTCTGTCTGCCTCTCTGCCTACTTGTGATCTGTCTGTCAAATAAATCAATAAAATCTTAAAAAAAAACAACCAAAAGTATTGTTAAAAAAAAAAAAAGGTCAAGTAGCTTCACTTAAGATGATTAGTGGCCAATTTAGAAATTGTAAAGCCTGAATACCAGTTTCCAAGTCTGACCCAAAATAAAATACTTTCCCCATCTATATACCTCCTTCAGAATTATAGCAGTAGGCAGTGTAGTGTCCTGAGCCAAATCCTTTCCCATGGTGCATTACTACAGCAGATAAATCATAGATAAAACATTCTGGTCTGAGGGATTTCAGGGATTCCCTGCAGCAATAAGGCTCCATGTTTAAGATTTCTTCAAAGCCAACATGAACACCAATTTTCTCTCGGTTATTACGTCCTGACCACCTGTGAACAAACCAGGGTAAAATAAAAAAAAGTCAAGGGAATATAACCATGTACTAGGTTCAGACAGTCATAATAAAAGGCCTCAATATAGAATACAAAGTGTTATATGTAAAATAATATAAATATAAAACCTTTTCAATTCTGAAGTTGGCTATAAATGGAAAAATTAGGTTCATTTAACAGATCTGGTCAGGTTTTAAAATATTTGTCTTCTGCAGTTAATTGATAGTGGAAGTAAATTAATTCAGCAAAGGAAATTATGGCCTAGTAGCAGTTTCCCCCTTCTAATAGATTAATTCAGGATACCAAAAGTGTTTTTAATTCTCTCTTGCCTTGTCACACCGTGTGGAAGGTACTCCAGAATCTAGAATTTGTTCTTGGGAGACATAACCTGGACCTTTCTTGGCCAGGTGTATGGGAAAAGCAGGACAAAAAAAAGGCACCTCTAATTCTTTGGAACACTTTAGAGCTCTTCTAAGAAAAAAATAGGAACCGTAACCCTTCCCTGTAAGTCAGCACAATACTCATTAGAGATAGAATTCAAATAATGCCTCTGTACTGTCATTTTCTCAGTCTGTTGGTCATGCTTCCTCTTTTGAACCAAAGCACAGCAAGCAATGTTTTATCATGCACACAGTATGAGCTGGTGCTACAGGGGAAAATAATGTGTTGTTCAAGAAACTGTAATGCAGCTTGGTTTGCAGTGGTACAGAGACAAAAGACAGACACAGATGAAAATATGATAGCATTAAAGTACTAAAACATGAAGTTATGACAAATAATAGTAAGCAGAGAAGGAGAAAGGAAGATAGGTTTTATGAAGCAGACATATGTGAAAATGCTATTAGCACAATATAAAATTGTATGGAACTAAAGAGACTTGCAAATTAAATTATCTGTTGGGAGTCAGAGTCATATCCCAAAACTTCTCCAATGAAATATATAAGAGATCCTATATTCAATGCACCTGTAAATAGTCAACATGGAAGACCAAGCATATAAAAAAATGGGACTTGCTTAACACAAGTTCCTATAATTCCTATCATTCAAAGGATTCTTTTAGTTTACCATATCATTCAAACCTTACATTATTTAATGCTAAATAAACACTGATAATCCATCTAAATAGACAATACTCATTTCTATTGATTAAATTGGGTACCCAGTTTTTTTTCTGCTGATGGAAATACAGTAAAATGATAAGATAACACTATATCCCAACTTCATAGTAGTTTGCTTCAAGGAGAAGGGAGAGCATTGAACTGGGAGGCACACATGGGGAGTGTCTAAGCTACCAGAAATATTCCATTTCTTAAGCTTTTTCAGAGGCCCCTCCATACCCCCTCATCCCATTTTCCCTTTTATATTTTATGTATCCTATATATTTTATACACTGGCAAATACAATAGTGCTTTTGAACAGACGAAGATAAAGGAGAACGATAAATGTGGTAAAGGCAGCATAACAAAATCTCTGAATCAGAAATAAACATGGCATGAAGGGTCAAAAATGTTTTGAGCAAAAGACAGAAGAGAGAGAGTCAAATAGGTTTAACTCAAAGGAGAGCTTGAAATAGCAGATTAAAGCTGCAATTAGGAAGAACAGGAAGTTCTTCAACAGTATCGTAGCCAATTCAGCACAAATTTAAGTAGCCAAAATTTAAGTCCTTTCAGTTCTGTCTTTCAGAATCTCGTTTATGCTCTTACTTCTCCATGCTCCCTGGCCCTTCTTACCTGGTCATGGACTACAATATTAACCTCCTAACTAGTCTTCTTGTTTCTATTCCACTTGACTTTATGCACAGTGACAGGTCTCACCTGATTTCACTAAACCTTTTCTGTATACCCGTCCCTGTTCCTCCTCCATACTTCATGTTACTCCCTTAGGCTAAAGTGCTCCTCCTTCTGCATATGCCCCCATTAATTCACTTAATAAATATTTTAGGGTGACTACAATGCACAGAACTCAGTTCTGGGCCTTGAGACACAGGCATACAAAGGTCCCTCTCATTACTGAGCTCTTGTTCCACTGCCAGAGGGAGAGGAGTAAGTAAATAAACTACAAATTGCAGATAGTGGGTTTTGCCATTTATGCAAAAATGGGGTAATGTGATAATGAGGGTTGGGTGTTGCTACTTTTAAATAGGATGGTTGGGGAAGTGTGCTCTTAAGAACGGACATATGAACTGAGACTTGAATGACACAAAGACCCCTATGCCATCAGACTTTGGGAACGTTCAATCTCAGTGGGCTCGATCCCAGGACTCTGAGATCATGACCTGAGCTGAAGGCAGAGGCTTTAACCCACTGAGCAACCCAGGCGCCCCAAGTTTGGATTGCTTTAAAAAACATGTATTATTTTAATTATTTTAAAAAAAGAAAAACTTTAAGGGGCGCCTGGGTGGCTCAGTTAAGTGCCTGCCTTGGGCTCAGGTCATGATTCTAGAGTTCTGGGGTCAAGCCCTGCATCAGGCTCCCTTCTCAGCAGGGGAGCCTACTTCTCCCTCTCCCTCTGCCCTGGCTCATGTGTGCTCTCTCTCTCTTGCTCAATCTCTCAAAAAAATAAATAAAATCTTAACCCCACACACACACACACACACAAACTTTAAACAAGCCAAACACCAATATGTATGAAAAACATAGTCTCGAAAGTTTTCAAATCATCACACATAAAGTAACTTAAGAACAAGCTCTAAGGTTAACATGGTTATTGTGAGGTATGAAACCATATGCTTTGCTTAACCAACAGTTTTGCAAAGTAATTTGTCTGACTAAATGTATTTCTGAACTCTAGAGTCTTTTTTGTTTTGTTTTGTTTTTGTTAACTGCTCTGAACTGAACGGCTATACCTTAGATATTTTCCAAGAATGAGGCAATTGGGTCAAATACTCTTAAGTTATGAATTTAAAACTTTTATTCCTAAAATATGTTGAATATTAAATTCTGTAAGCAGAAGCTTACAAGAATAATATTACAGACCAAAATGTGAAGGGTCTACTCACTGGCAATACATTCTACAAGGGAAGCTAACCAGACGCTTAGTTACTGAAAATGGTGTCTATTGATGAAGGCTAGAGATAATGACAACCTTTTTTCTTTTCTTTAAAAAAACACAAAAGTAGATAGATGTGAAGTCATCTACTAGCCAAGTATATACTATTAACATCTGATTCATCACATGTGTTAAATTTTGAAGTACTATAAGCACAAGGAATGATTAACTTCGAAGTGTGTGTTTGGAGGGGTGACTGACTGGTGGCTCAGTTAGTAGAGCATGAGACTTGATCTTGGGGCTGTAAGTTCAAGCCCCACACTGAGTATAGAGATTACTTAAAAATAAAAAAAATATTTAAAGCAAACAAACCAACATACAAAAGAAGTGTGTAGTTGGAATAATACTACTAACCTGAATCGTTTGAGATGTAGTCTGAGAACTTGAGGTAGGTGGCAAATCATAAGCTGTTTTTGTGCTTCTGTGAGTACAACTGATTTTGAAGAAAACCTTCTACGCTTTGCTGTGATATCAAAGACAGAATGAGAATCAAATTTAAAGATACAAGGAAATATTGAGTAAACTTTAAGCACTTTAGACATGTATTATTAAACATTTTCTCTGTTACAGGTATTGTATTGTGGTTCAGATAAAGACATGGCCTCACAAAAAACTTAGAGGCACACAATTTAAGAGCTAGTCAGGCAGACAGACATGTAAACAATTAAGCACCTGATTTAATATACTCCTACAAATAAGGCAAAAGAATAATCTAGTGCTATAATATTTAAAAATGGATTTGGCTATGACAATTAATAGGATAAGTTAAAACTGTCCCTAAACATACTTTAATATACTCTTCTCAAAATCTTAATTTTTTAAAAAGATTTTATTTATTTATTTGACAGACAGAGATCACAAGTAGGCAGAGAGGCAGGCAGAGGTGGGGGGGGGGGGAAGCAGGCTCCCTGCGGAGCAGAGAGCCCGATGCGGGGCTCGATCCCAGGACCCTGGGATCACGACCTGAGCCGAAGGCAGAGGCTTTAACCCACTGAGCCACCCAGATGCCCCTCAAATTCTTAATTTAAAAAAGCATCATAGTTCATCTACTGAGGCTAACTGGAATGCCGGGGTAGGGTCCTTACTAGTTCAGAACATCCTTCTCCACTTTCTGACAAAGCAGTCCTCTTCCAGCTCTGAGCCTGAGGCCTCCCTCAGTGTCTTGCTTTTGCTATTTTGGTATCAGATCTTTTTTTTGTTGTTGTTAAAGATTTTATTTATTTATTTGTCAGAGAGAGAGAGAGGCAGCTAGAGGCAGAGGGAGAAGCAGGCTCCCCGCTAAGCAAGGAGCCCGATGCTGGACTCGATCCCAGGACGCTGGGATCATGACCTGAGCTGAAGGCAGCTGCTTAACCAACTGAGCCACCCAGGCATCCCTTGGTATCAGATCTTAAACAAGTGGCACTTAGGATTCTTTTTGTTATCTCTTCTGCTTCTTTGGAGGTCCACCCATGAATTGTGCCTGCAGCTTCTGGCTGCACCACTATTCACTAGAGTTTGCTCCGGATACCCAGGAGCTGTCCTTCAACTGATACAACAGTTCTGACTCAAGCCACAGCACCAGCTGCTTCTCAGGCAGGTAGTGGAACCAGCCCCCACAAGGCTGTCCTGTAAGCTGTCTGCATTTGCCACAGGTGGCCTGTCCTCTAGGTCTCTATCCCTGAGATCCAGGTATCCAGTGCTGCTGAATGTCCTGTACCTACTTTTGGGTCATCTCCCTGAATACACGGCCCACGTATAGCTAGATAAGTGATATCAGGGCGCCAGGGTGGCTCAGATGGTTAAGTGTCTGCCTTCGGCTCAGGTCACGATCCTGTGGGCCTGGGGTTGAGTCCCACATCTGGCTCCCTGCTCAGTGGGGAGCCTGCTTCTCCCTCTGCCTCTCTCTCAGTCTCTCATGAATAAATAAATACAAATTTTAAAAAAAGTGATATCAACTCCCTGACTTATAATTTTAAACATCTGCCTTTATATATTAAATTACAGCAGCTCTTTTAGGACTTTATTTGAGAGACCCAGTAAACACACACAAATATATTATAAAACCGTATTCTGCATTTGTTCATGATATCTTTCTATTCCCAGATTTGGTGGATGAAAGCATCTAAGACCATTCACATTTATGTCCAAGCAAAAAAGTATGTCACCATTTGAATTTGATAAAGGTTCACTTTTTTTCAAACCTTATAAATCCTAGGCTATTTATCACAGAGTTCATATTAGATAACACTCAGAAAATGTTAATATAAGTTATTCTAAAAAACATCAACTGATGTGACATTTCTTCAATGCTGGACTATACAATACATCTTTTATATTATTTTAGAAGTTTAGTATCTAAAACCCTAAGATCATCTTTTTCAAACATGGAAATTAGAGAGAATACCTAAAAATGTATAGCATAAACACTAAGATACCACATACACACTGATAGAGAAGATAAGGACACCAGAAAAAGATACAGCAGCTCTGTGATGTTTTATACACAATTTCCCTGAAGAATGACTCTTCCCTTTAACTGAAAGGATTATTTCGTCCCCCAGTGCTGGGTGGGGGGCTCTCTCTAGTAGAGAGAATTTCTCATAATAGATCTTAATTGTTGGTTTCTTCTATAACATATGTGAGCACCTTGAAAGTGTTTTACTTCTATCCATAGCAATTAGAACAATGACTAATATAGAAGAGATAGTCAGTAGATGGTTTTTCACTAAATCTTTGTTTTTATGAAGCCTATCTCTATAGCAGTAGTCCAGCTATGTATTTCCTATTGTATAGGTATGCATACACACTTACATACATATATTATCTATACATCAATGTTCTGATACGTAGCAAAAAGACTCTTAAAGCATTTTACTTAGTACTAAATAATGCATTTTCCTTTTACTAGTCCTCATCACTACTTTATTCTACCTCACATATTAAGTTCAAATTTCTTATTTTATGAATCCTTTCTCTCCATATTTGACTATGGGATCAAAAAAATTTAACGTCACCAATAACGCAAAACACATAGTTCACAAATGCCAGTTATAAAGTAGAAATATCTATCCCAGTTTCTTTTGATGAAAGTTTATTTCCATAACTGCTACTTCAGGAATTTCTTTCAGCTTCCTCTCATTTGTGTTATCCTTGTTAATCTTAGAAAAGCAAAGAGAATATACAGTCTCTACTTACAGTTACAGTGGTCACATACGTAGATTTTTCCTTCTAAAGCTTCAGTTTCTGTGAATTTGGCCAGCATTTCAGTAACCAGACATGGCTGGGAAGCAATATCTTTTCCATTGCATTGGTATCTTTCTGGAAATTCCAGTGATAAGTCCCAGAAAGGTTCTATGGTATTTGACTTGTTGTCACATGCAAGACATGTAACCTGCAAATAAAAATATTAGTTTCTCAGATTACAATCCTATCAAAACATTTACTCCCTGCACTATAGAAGTCACTGCCATAAATTAGCTTTTCTTCTGAAAATGCACTGTCAGAATTCTGAGTAATCTGCTTCATGTTTTCAGGGATTTTTTTCATTATTATAATTTTTCCTTTCAATAACTGTCATTAAACCCACTATGTACTGGTGGGTTTTATTTTATTTATTTATTTTTTAAAAAGATTTATTTGTCATTGAGAGAGAGAGAGAGAGATAACAAGCAGGGGGAGCAGCAGGCAAAGGGAAAGGGAGAAGCAGGCTCCCGCTGAGCAGGGAGGCCAATGTGGGGCTTTATTCCAGGACCCTGAGATCATGACCTGAGTGGAAGGCAGAGGCTTTAACCCACTGAGCCATCCCGGTGCCCCTTTCTTTAGTTATCTTTCATTAATTTTCTCTCCCCAAATCCCTGTAACTTGTTAACAGTGATACAAATAAAATACTATTTGTATATTTTTATGTATAGCCCTACCAACTGATAACTTCAAAAGACAATACATTTAATGTAAATGATGCCATACTCTCACAGGCATCCTTGCAGTATTCAAAATATGAAGTTGTAACTTTCTGGAAAGAAATTTGTAGCCAAGGATCAAAAGTCCTACTCTTTGACAAAGTAATTCTAGGACTCTGTCTTAGTGAAATCATTAGAAGAAAATGTATTGTGACACTATAATAACAGAAAAATTGGAAATAGTTTACAAGTCAACAATACAGGAATGGGTAAATAAATTATGTATATACATATAATGGACATTGACATGTTGTGGGAAAAAAAAGATCAAATATCTTAATGACTATGAAAAATATTTACCTTAATAATGAAAAAATGAAAAAAGCAGATAAATTTGGGGTGCCTGGGTGGCTTACATGGTTAAATGACTGCCTTCAGCTCAGGTCATGATTCTGGAGTCCCGGGATGAGTCTCACATGGGGCTCCCTGCTTGGCAGGGAGTCTGCTTCTCCCTCCGACCCTCCCCCTTCCCATGCTTTCTCTCTTTCTGATCCTCTCCCTCTCAAATAAATAAATAAAATCTTTGGGGAAAAAAAAAAAAAGCAGGTAAATTCATCATGACTGCACAAGTAGGAGAAAATATAAAATGTACAGAAGAGGGGGGGCCTGGGTGGCTCAGTCAGTTAGCATCTGCCTTTGGCTCAGGTCATGATCCCAGGGTCCTGGGATAGAGCCCTCTCTTGGGCTCCCTGCTCAGTGAGGGATCTGCTTTTCCCTCTCCCTCTGTCACTCCCCCTGCTTATGTTCTTTCTCTCTCTCTTAAATAAATAAACAAAAATTTTTTTTAAATGTGCAGAAGAAAGTGTTGTGTGGGTGGCTTAATCAGTTAAAGTGCCTCTTTTTTTTTTTTTTAAAGATTATTTATTTATTTATATGATAGAGATCACAAATAGGCAGAGGCAGGCAGAGAGAGGTGGGGGGGAAAGAAGGCTCCCAGCTGAGCAGAGAGCCCGGTGCAGGGCTTGATCCCAGGACCCTGAGATCATGACCTGGGTTGAAGGCAGAGGTTTAACCCACTGAGCCACCCAGGTGCCCCATAAAGTACCTGCCTCTTGATCAGATCTTGATCACAGGGTCAATGAGTTCAAGCCCTGTGTTGGGCTCCACATGGAGCCTACTTAAAAAACAAAACAAAACTTTAAGTAAAAATAAAAATAAAATTTTTAATGTACAGAAGAAAAAAAAAACTAGAAGAAAGTATAACAAAATATTAATAGTTTTATGCGTGGGTTGTGGGGTTATGGGATAAGGGGGTGATTTTTTTTTTTTTGCTGCATAGATTTACCATATCATTCAGGTTTTAATAACTATATATTGCTTCTGTTTATAATAGTGCATTTTAACTTTTTTTTAAAGTAAGCTCTGGGCCCAACATAGGGCTTGAACTCACCACCTCAAGGATCAAGAGCTGCATGCTCTACCAACTGAGCCAGCCAGGCTCTCCTATTAATGGTGCTTTTTAAGCTTTTAGATAAAAGTGGTGGAAAAATAAAATTGCATGCAACACAAGAAACAAGTCTTACTTGATAAATGGCACAATGTAGAACTTTGCATTTCTGAAACATTAAGTGGAATAAACATCAAAGATAAACCCTAATAATTACATATGAAATACTTAAGGTGCCTGGCTGGCTCAGTCAGTAGAGCATGCAACTCCTGATTTCAGGGTTGTGAGTTTGAGCCCCACGTCGGGCATAGAGCTTTAAAAAAATTTTTAAATATATGTATATTTAAGCTACATTCCAGAAAAGTATGCTATAAAGACAAAAGATTGTATCATTACTGTGAAAGTAGAACAGAGGAGCAGAGGCATCTGTACAAGGGGAAAGAAACAACTTGTATAGCCCAACTGCCTAAAACAAAAGATTTTTAAGCTCTGTGCGATGGAAAAGTAGAGAGCCTTATGTCTAGTAACAGTTTACCAATAAGTCCACTCATTATAGAGAGCTTTTAATTAAATGGAAGATTCTGGTTTCGTGATGCCTTTTCACAAGGGAAACTTTTATAGCTATAATTAAAATAAAGGAAAACCATTTAGGATTATTCTCAATGAAATCACATCTATTTACTTTAAAACTTCCCTACCTATTTGTTAAACCTTTCAGGCTTTTCCCCCTTTGGTTTTATAGAAAGTCCTCCAGGGCTACTTCTTTATTCCTGAAATTACTAAAATCCATTCTCAGGGCAGCAGCATCTTCAAATCTATTCCCTGTGGGGTTAAACCCTCTCTTCTCAATCCCTCAGAAAATGAATTTAATATTATCAACCTAAGAAGCTGTTTCCTGATTCCCTCTCCCCACAAAAAAATCATTGATACCATAGGTGAAAAACTACTTCTAGTGATTCATGAAGGAAACATGTAAATCAGTGAACATTGTAAATGAGTGAGCTGATTTCTGTAAAAGCAATCTATTTTGATGTGAAAATAGGACTAGCTCTAACACACTAGAAATACAGAGAAAATGCATTTTTTAGGCTTCATTTTATGAATTTCCAAGATGAAAATAAGATAAAAAAAAATAAACCCATACCTGACTAAGAAGTTGTCCATGAAAAATATTATTCACAACATTCAGAACCTGTTTGATAAGTTTCCTTTGAGAAGTGGGGATAAGAGCTGGTAACCTAGTACCAGTTGTCTCTAGTTCATGTTGTATTTTATCCAAAAGTTCACAAAGAAATTCCTGAGCATCCTGTTGGGCATAACCACGAAAAGCTGGAATTAGTCTCCACACGGAGTGCAGCATGGCAAATGGTGAGACCAAGGCCCACTTTCCAGACCACATGACTTGGAACAAAGTATGCAGTTCATGACAGAGAGAAATGTACTGTGAACTTGGCTCCCTTGGCTGAATAAGTTCCATCTTTCTACTCTTTGATGCTCCACCACTTAGTCCTAATGATAAACTTGGATGTCTGGAGGGAGCACTGCCTGTATCTTTTTCTTGGCATTCATTCATTTGATATACTGTATCTGTGACTGGTGGGTGCTTATAAGGTGATTTTGTCTTATCACCAGCTGTCACAGCCAGCCAGCGGTTCAGATCAAGTTTTAAAAAACATTGCCGAAAAATAAGTAAATGACTCAACACTTGAAGAACAGAATTCATATAGCAAGTATTTCCCAAATTTCTCAATCCTGTTACACCAGGGGTTACTATTGGTCTTCGTTTACCTGAGGAGTCACTGGCTTTTTTTAATCTTACATCTTCTGAGGTAGATACTACTCTGTCTTTTGCTGGTGATGCTGGGGTTTGTGGTGGAACTTGAACAGAAACGATTTCTACTGTGGTAGGCTGAGCTAGACCTTGCAAACGTAAACTCTTTCTAGGATGTATAGTTTCCAGTTCTGCTTTAGCTTGAAACTCTAATTCTTGTCGTCTTTTCCTTACTTCTCTTTTTGCTATTTTTTCCTGAAATTGTTCCTCTTGTCGTTTTCTTCCAATGGGTGATTGCTCAAACCAAGTTCGAAAGATTTTACTCATTAATATCCTTCTCCTGTGCCAAAGAGCAGTATACATTTGATCTTCATTTTGAAGCAGAGATTGGGTGCCATCCTGTAAGTAGTAATTATCATCACTCGTACCCATAGACCGCAAAACCCTTCCACTACGAGTGGTACACTGATAATTTTGACTTTTGATTGCACTTAACATACTTCGTAGTAACTTCACGTCTCCAGTTGCATTATCATTAAGAACATAATCATCACAAAGGTAACAAAAAACATACATCTCATTCACCTCCAGCGCGACAGGATGACTGCTTTCTTGAAAGTGCTTGAGTGCATGTTCTTCAATGTATCTTCCACAGGCAACATGAGAACAGCTAAGGCAAGCCCAAATCGACTCAGTTGTATTGCAGTCCACACAATGCCACTTCTGAGGGTTGAGGATGGAATGGTCTTGAGCAAGCCGCAACTGCCCAATATGTTTGCACTTATCCATTGTTAACATTTATTTAGTCTAGCTGAGAAACGCATAATCCAAACAAGTCTCTGTTCACGATACCTGAAGCATCTGAAAACTAAGCAGAATAATAACGTTTTTTAAATAAAAGAGCCAATATTTTTATAAGGTATTTTACCAAAAATTATTTTATCTTTTTTTTTTTGGCTATTTTAAATTTTTATTTTTTATAAACATATTTTTATCCCCAGGGGTACATGTCTGTGAATTGCCAGGTTTACACACTTCACAGCACTAACCATAGCACATACCCTCCCCAATGTCCATTACCCCACCCCCCTTTCCCAACCCCCTCCCCCCAGCAACCCTCAGTTTGTTTTGTGAGATTAAGAGTCACTTATGGTTTGTCTCCC